>JABFYK010000086.1:23511-35953 GCA_018849495.1 Termitomyces sp. T123_Mx157
TTCCAGGTAAAAAATTCACTGAGGACCATGAGATACTTGTTTTCGATGATGCCACGGGACATGGGACAGTTCATATTACAGACCATGCTCAATCAACACTCGGAGATGTAGTTTTCGTCGAACTCAAACCACCTGGTGAAGTGATAACAAAAGGCGGTTCGTACATGAGTTGATGACAATCCTCTGAGACTGAGACGACCCTTGTCGCAGAAACCATCGGTGCCGTGGAGAGTGTGAAGGCTGCCTCAGATATTGTGCGTACCAATTGTCTCAACCTCATTGACCTTTCATAACTTTTTCCTAGTATGCTCCAGTGTCAGGGACAATCACCGAAATCAACGAAGCTTTGACCGAAGAGCCAGGCCTCCTGAACAAGTCAACTCTGGACAAGGGTGAACCTCAGAACTGTCTTTTTCATGTATACTAAATCTTAATTGTACATAGGCTGGCTTTGCAAGATTAAACTTTCTAATCCTGAGGAGGTATGTTCCCTGCTCGAATTGTGTTATTTACCAACCTGACAATGATACCAGGTCAATGACTTGTTAACAGAGGAAGCATATAATGAAACCCTATAAAACGATGCCATCAGGCCCTCGCGACTTCGGAAACTCACATTCTACGGGATGTCTTAATCGTGTTTTGTGACTTAGAGCAAATAGACAGGATGCTTAGACAGAATGCTGTTTTTTCTCGGATGGCCGAGTAGATCAATATCATGTTTAGGACGTAAGGGGAGGTGGGGGTGCCGATGGTTCATATTTGTACTTCTCCCCTCGTTCTTCCATCCGCCGCTTAGCCTCGGCCAAAGCCCACGTCTGTATGCTACATAGCGAGGCAAAAATTGGACCAGAACAGTGTATTATGAAGACGGAATATGCGCACCTTGTGTCCGGCTTATAGTAGAGCATCACTGCAGCAAAAAGCATAGACCCATACATCCCAATGTACCAAATATTTTCCCAGTCTTCCTTCACTCGTTTTTGACCAGGTGGCGGAGGCTGTCATGAAAATAGGGATAAGCCTGTATAAGGAATATGTAAAAAGAAGAACCTTTTCGCCGAACAGGTAGCCAGAGGGCTCGTTGTAATGAGGTGCCTCATGTGAAGCAAATCTCATGCCTCTGAATCGAGGGGCAGCTACGCGCAGTGCGCGTAGTGAGGTGGAAGTTAGCATTGGGGAATCTAGTTCTCTGGCGGTTGCTTGGAGCGGAGTGTTCGGGAGAGTCTGTTAAAAAGAGAAGCATCAGAGCATCAGATTCAAATAACGCGTGACCTCTAAACAGAAACTTGAATTTCTACGGTCGCGAGCTCGAGGTTCTACTTGACAATGTCTTAGAAAGAATCTCATAATCTACATCTTCAACGGTATTTGGATCATCTCCCTCCTCCACGTACCCTGGACATGATTCATCCTCCGTAAACCTAATAAAGCCAGAAATAAAAAGCAAAATTAACAAATATTGGCTGGAAATACTCAGGACCAGCACTTACCCAGCGGTCTGGTAAAACTTGATTGCATTGTGATTGGCTATTTAGGGCATTAAGATATCAGGTGGCAAGTAAGTAGACAAGTCCCGACCTTTGAAGACTGTGAGCATAACCTTCTCCATACCCCACGCAGCCCCTATTTTTTCCAAGATTTGCATCAGCATCTTTCCTAGACCTTTGCGTCGATAGGCTGATTGAATTTGTAAATCATAGCTTTCATTTCCAGTCAGAAAGGAAAGTATTCTAGAATTCAAAAGATATCCACCAATAGATGACGTTATCATCCTCCTCAAACTCGAAGCGGAACGTCGAGAATGCCGCTAATTTGCCTTCAATGTCGATCAAGATAAAACGTGACAAAGAGCTAAAAAGCTCGTCTTGTTTACTTGAAGGATTCCATCCGAAAGAAGACTGGCTATAACTGAGCGATGTGAAAACGCGTGTAACCAATCAGATATACTCGTTTGCCTACAGAACAAACATGTTAGTTTCAAACAATGCCCAAATCGAGTCTCTGTCTGTCTGTCCAAGTTCAGTAGATAGAAGCACTCTGATATGATGACTTTGTAGGGGTCTTTGAGTGCAACACGCGTCGAGAAACAGGGAATTGACTCACGTCGTGTTCAATCCTTCCGAAGCACATTGAAGAAGCTGTCTCGCAGAAGCCTACAAAATTGTCAGTACAGATATTCCTTTGAGAAAGGGTAGAATTACTTGGTTCGCCTTGCGAACTTTGGCAGAAGTAAGCATGGGTACTGACTGCATACGTCCAATCGCGACAACCCTCACTCTCTTGCTTACATAATTCGGAGATATTCTGAAGTTGCAAATTATTTTGAATACGTCTCTAGTCTCCGATTACTTACTCCACTTGTTAGTTTCTGACCATGAAACTCGACGCTACCGATCTTCGATATGTCACTTCCGATGAATTTCGCGTCTTGACTGCGGTGCGGATAATCTGCCTTCTCCAATCGTCATCACTGATATTTACTCAATCAGGTCGAGATGGGCTCCAAAAATCACGAGGTTGTACCAACGTCTCTAATCGCACAAATATCCGGTCTACGAAATGGAGGCGTGAACAAATTGATTGGCTCTCTTGCAAAGCGGAACCTGGTCTCCAGACTGCAGAACTCAAAATGTTCGCTCCTCGACTCTACATTCCGCTCTCTTTAACAATCTCCTCGAATAGACGATGGATATAGGCTCACTTATGGAGGATATGACTACCTTGCTATGCGTGCAATGTCTAAACGGGACTCGATGCATTCTGTTGGAAATCAGATAGGAGTGGGGAAGGAATCAGGTGAGTCTGGCTGGATCTGTTGTTCTAACATCCAACTGATGAGGCCTCCAAAGACATCTATATTGTTGCTGATTCAGAAGGGAAGGAGATGGTTCTAAAATTGCATCGGTATGACGCGTAAATATTCTCCTACCGCCATTCACATCATTGCTTGCAGTTTAGGTCGGATCTCTTTCCGCTCAATAAAAGAAAAACGAGATTATCTCGGGAAACGTAAATCTGCTTCATGGATGTACATGTCGCGGTTAGCTGCGCAGAAAGAGTGGGCTTTCATGAAGGTACGCACAACCTTCTCTGTATGAACTTGTGCCTAATGGCTGAAATATACAGGTTCTACATGAACATGGTTTTCCAGTCCCAACACCCATCGACCAGGCAAGACACACTATTCTAATGGAATTCATCGACGCCTATCCACTGTAAGTCCCAATCAATACGTCATTTCTGTCCCTAATGTCCATTAGACGACAAATAGCGGAAGTACCGTCCCCCGGTAAACTCTATTCCACCCTCATGGATCTCATCGTTCGGTTCGCCCGAGCAGGATTGATTCATGGTGATTTCAACGAATTTAATATTTTGATTCGCCGAGAGAGCGGAGAACCTGTCGTCATCGACTTTCCACAAATGGTTAGCACGTCTCACGAGAACGCAGAGTGGTGAGTTTTAGAAATTGTGGCGCTATAGTCGTAACCTCACCCATGCTCAAATCAGGTATTTTAACCGTGATGTTGAATGTATACGGACCTTTTTCAAACGGAGGTTCCAATATGAAAGCGCCTTATACCCAAGATTCAGAAAAATAATAACCGAGAACTCGGATGACGAAGATAACTTTCGACTAGATATTGTCGTGGCGGCCAGTGGATTTGGGAATAAAGATCAGAAAGTTCTTGAAGAGGTGAGAGTATTTCTAAATGAAGCCTTTGTTTCTAAAATTTGGTTATCAGTATATGGAGACAGTCCTGAAAGAAGAAACCGGTGATGCCGAGGAAGAGGAAAGCGAAGAGGAGGAGGAGGAGGAGGAGGAGGAGGAAGAAAGCGACGCGCCATCAGACCAGAAAGAGGCCGACGAAAGCTCGGAAGAGAACAATATACCAACCCCCATGGTCTCAAGGGAGGATACAGCACATGATGCGCCTCATGAACTTGCAAAGCAGCAGATCCGAGCGAATACGTCATCCGAAGAACTTGGCCGAACACTCTCAAGGTCACCACCGCGATCTAGACCATCATCCCCAGAATCATCACTCGCCAAACTGACGTCGAGTCTCGATATTACTGGTGTTAAGAGCATCGTTTCAGCGGACCTTTCAAAGGCGCGGGCGGCACAACAACGGAAACATCACTCCAAGCGAGGTGCGCGGCGTGCAGGTCGACCTCAGGGAAGCAAAGCGAAACAAGATACACGCGTAAAGCTCGATCGGGGTGGAATGTGGGAATAGTGTACAATTTGTTTGCTATATTGAATCTCGTTGTTTGTACTAATATTAAGATGATACGTGTGAGTAATGATAATATTTGAAATTTGGACAATCAGATTTATGACGCGAAATGTGGAGGAATGGAGTGCTTGCCCGCCTCTTTGATGTTCACGGGGTATGCCAATGGCTGCTGGGTAGTCGTTGCGGACAATTGTGGCGCTGTCCCAGAGTATGGTGAAAGGTCCGGATAGTTGTTGTACGCATTTGGGGCCTCAAGCCGTAGGGAATCACTGAGGCTTTTGTTCTGATGGAGTGACGTTAACAGACATACTGACCATCAAGTAAAATACGTACGGCTCGCTCTAGCTCGAGCATTTTGAGACGAGCAACCGAGGCGTCGTGTTGGAGGCCAGAAACGATACTCTAAGCTCATATTAGACACAATAAAACGTTGAATCAGTTTTTCCAAGAACCTTTGCTGTCTTGGAATTCAAACCGTGGTACGGTTTGAGCTCTTCCATCGGTATTGGCCAGTAGCCGATCCTAGTTGGAGGTAAATGTATGATACAAAAAGGATTGAAAAAGGTGGACAGACTCGAGTAACTGTGCATGGAGTTTGTCAATATGAGCTTCGAGACTAGCGATATAGATTGTTCTGCGTTGAGGGGCGCCGATGGTAGAACTACGCATCGGTCAGGAACCTGCAAGGAACGCGACTTGTATACATACATTTCGTAGGGGGTAAAAAGGGACTTTTCGAGAGCATGATTCCAGATTTTTCGACGCTTTACCTCTTCCTTCTTGGCGTATAGACGTGCATATGGGTGAGCGATGGCAAGTCTGGTCGCAGTGGAAGCACGACGAGGTCTCTCGGAAGACGGGGCATCTTGGTAAGGGGGTGGTTCTGCATAGAGCTCTGCAGAGTATGCAGGACATGGGTTGGTGGAGAGGTCGGTGCTGGAGTTGGAGGAGTCAGAGGGAGAAGAGGGATAGTGGAGGTCGAGGTCAGAGTAGGAATAGTTGAGGTGGGACGCCATGGCGAGAGAGATGGATAGATGTGGAGGTTATATAGGGATCTGAGACGCCGGATTGCGCTAGAAGACCGAGCAAGATCTGCGCCCGGCTGTATCTGGTGTAGATCTTGTCTCGGAGCCTATTTGCGGCTGCGAGGTTGTTCGCTTCCGCATTTGGCTGTAATTCCCTCCCGCGAAAGTTGGCTATGTTCTCCCCGAGTCAGAACGAGGCCATCGAGAACGAAGCTGCTGTGCAGAGTCCCTGCAGCGTATGGGCCATCGTTGAGCAAGCATGTTGTGCGCCCTGGCCCAAGAGAGCAAGATGGGTGACGGTGCCTGGTCACTGGCCCACTTGTGACCGTTGGACATGGCTTGTGCGACGACCTCTTCTCCCAGTTCTTCCTCTGTCTTCCTGCGTACAGACCGTGGGAGCCATCTCCTTTTGAGATCTACCACATTTTTACCCTGCGCCGCCTTACTCCATGTCCTCCCGTCCCCGCCACACCCATCAGCATCTCCCAATCCTGCTCTTCTCTGACAACATATCCTCTACAAATTCCTAAAAATCCCCTGGAAATTCCCTTTAGCCTCTCCCGCTCGACCAGATCTCTTATCGATCTCATTTCTGCATTAGACGTTTCGAAGGCGCCTTTCAGATCAGCCTCGACGTATTACACAATCACCTGCCACAATTTCCCCCTGCGTTCTCTGTCTCTGTACATGTAATAATTGCGGCCTAGTCATCTCTCCCTGCCGGTCATCACCCCATTTTATACATATAAATTCTTCGTGGCCTCTCCATCCTCTCTACGATGGCCTTTGTACCTCCCGTCTACAATCCAGTAAGCGCTTCTGAAGGCGATTACCCTGTCGTAAGTCTTGTGTGTGCTTTTTCGACCACATCTACATGTTATCCCTAGCCTTCATATACTACAGCCTCAGATACCAGTCCTCATTATTATCCGATCTACTCACCTCTTGATGACTCCCACTCTAACTGGCAATCCGCTGGTCCTACCTATGATGCCTATGATTCCATTCAGTTGACCGGCCATGCATCTGCCAGACTGTCTCCTCAGAGCTCTGAACTGCCTCTTCATGCTCCGGCTCCTTTGTCTGGACAAGCCTCGTCTCTCCTGATCTCTCAGTGCACCGGCGCTTATTACACTACACCTTTGGAAACTAACGAGGCGTCTCTTAATCAATCTCAAATATCACCACCAACACTGCCGCCTGCCCTTTGCGAACCGTACAAATCAATGTCCGGCAGAGAGCCTGGCGCCACCCGGCGCCCTCCCACCACGTTTCCTACACCCAGTGCAATGCTCACAGAGCTTTCGATCGGCACTCGTCCTTCATCACTCATGGTTCAGTCCTCAGAACCCAAGAGCGAAACAGCCCGTAAAGCTCGCCGCCGCGCCATGGCTCAGACCATTGGTTTCGAGCCAACAGACCCGTACGCCTCAGTCCCCCATGCCCAACTCCCCGCTAATCAATTCTTCTAGTGATGTCATCTCATCCCACGAAAAGAAGAGGCACTATCTCGAATGTCTAGAGTACTATGTTACCTATCTCCACCAGCAACTCAGCCTCGTCGGCTGTGAACCCGTGCGTTTAGAGCGTCCTACGACTTCTACTCGTGGCATGAGTAGCCAATCAATTAGGGTGAGAGATATTGCTGCATTTTTATTACGTCGTTAATCGTTCTTCAAGACCCTGCTTGTGCACATGGAGCATCTTACTCGCCGACTCAACCAAGAAATGCTAACCGAGGAGCAGCGAGTGGGTTTTTACTTTGGAATCAGATGTGCGACAAATGGTGACATTTGATAATAGTTCATTCATCTTCGTGGCACTGCCGAGCAACTCCAAGACTCTCAGTCAACTGAAGTTTAAAAAAACAAGCTGAAAAATTCATGCTCAGTCCATAAATAACCATATAATATGACAAAGAACAACAACAGGCTTGAATTCCAAAAGTAGATTGTGACAGGAAGAGATGGTGGTGTAAGGTGGTGAGTGCTCGTGAGATGATTAATTAACAGCGCCACCTCCGTTCAACGAGCGAAAAAGAAGTGCGTCTACTAGGGTGATAGAGCATAGATGTAATACAAAACGTGAGGCAAAATGGCACTTTCCAAAAAAAAAAGTACTGTCAGATGTCAGTCAAATTCTTTTTCGACAGCTTAAAGAAGCGGAACGAACCATAGAATTACATTCCCCTTCCAATTGAGTCTCAGCGCCTGTGACTTTGTCGTTCCGACGAGTTCATTCGTCCAATGGAACCCGCCGGCATAGAATTGCCCTCCAGAGCAGCGGCAATCACTTCAGCAGGGAGATCGATGTGGACGCCGTCTGCGTAGGTGAATGCATCGAGAGGGGAATACGCCGGCGGATCACGTCTACTCAGTCGTGCGACAGGACCAAGTTGATCCTCTAATGGAGCAACCTCGGCGCCCCTACCAGAGTCCCCTGGCCGGCGCTGGGAGCCCCGCCCATTTCGGGAAAACGATTGCAGGCGAATGTCACGATGATTTGGGGTGGGCGGGTTAAGGATTGGGCTCATGGGGGAATCGGGTGGCGGGTGTATCGTGACTGTCAACTCAGCCGCGCCTGGCATCGTGGAAGTGAGTGAACGTTGACGCCGATGCGTCGTGAACGGGTTAATCGCACCTGAGGATGCACGGACTGGGGAAAGAGATCTGGAAGAATGTGAAGGAGATGATTGTAAAGGTGAGTCACGATCGGACGCAGTATCGTCCGCATCGTCCTGCGGAGCGGGGGGGTTTATGCTGAGCCTTTGATATCCATCGGGTGGCCCTGCCCCGAAGAAACGTGCGACTCTCGATGGTCCTGCCGTTGGAGAGGGACTGTCGTCATCAGACTCTTCATCAATTGGTGTGATGGGAGGAGGCGGTGTAAGGGGCGAAGGAGCACTGGGGTACGTTGATCGCAGGGGAGAAGTACCCGGGTTCTTAGGGCGTCGAGAGCGATGATTGCGGTTTGATGGCGACGAGGTGCTCTGCGGTGTCCCCTCTGCGTTCGTTCGCACGCGACCACCAACATCAAGCAAGATACTTCCACGCTCGCTGCCATACGCCGGCGGCGGTGCAAGAGTGCCTACGCTCGGCGCCAAGCCCCACTTCTTCACATTTGCCTCAATGAATACAAAGCCAGCCTGGCCGAGGTTGACATGGACACTGCATGGGCCATCAGCACCAATTGTGGGAAAAAGGTTCCATCTGCTGAGACCGACAAAGGCATCTTCCATCTTACGCCCGTTGCGTGTAAAGAAAACGGTACCAGTGCGAGGTCGATAGCCAACACCCAAAACATCACCTTCCTTGAGAACGGGTCCAAAGGGAGCGGTATTAAAAGGATAGTTGTGGGACTTGTCGCCATTTGAATGATAGGCCACAGAGTACCTGCTCAGGCCAGGCAGACGGAACGCAGGATAGGGCTTTGTAGCTAAACCAACAGACACAGTTGTCCCTTCCGGAAGGTCAAACATCTTGACTTCCCAGTAGTAGACTTCGTTCAATTTAGGCAGCGGTAGATTTGATTGGACACATGAGGAAGAAGCAGGGTCAGGAAGAAAAGTGATTTCGGTGCGGGCATGAACCAACAACGAGTTGACGGTTTCATAATCCGGCTCGAACGACCAAGCTGAAACGCCTTTCTCTTGAATCGAGAGGAACTGTGATAGCGTGATGTCCGTAGGTAGGGAATTTGGAGGGTATTGGAGCTGATAATCTGCAGTGATAGTGAGAAAAACAGCAAGAAAGAAAAAATGCAGTATGTACCTTTGGCACGGTTATACTCCCGCCGGGTAGGTTCAGAGACACCCTCAAGCCAACGGGACTCGACACCTTCAAAGCCACCATCGCCCTCCATAAGCTCTTCCCTACTCATGTCAACAGGACCATCGCGATCGTTAAGGGAAATTCCCCTTCTGCGACGGATAAGAAGCACACAGATTAGGAAAACTAGGAGAAGAAAGAGGAAGGTGGAGAGGACAATGAGAAGGGGAAGGAGGACGAGAAGAGCGTCTGGCTGCTGTGGGCCTGCCTGGCTGTCGTGAGGGTCGTGCTGCGGGTTGCGGGGGTCGTGTAGGAAGGAGGACATGGTGGGCAGTAACTATCGGCCACTCAGTACTCAGCGGATTGAGGCAACGGCTTCGGCTTCTTCCGACCCACAGAGACAAATGATTTCAAGGGTGATACTCAGCATTATCGATGGCGACGCTTTCTCCCAGCAATTCCCCCAAGGCCGTTCGTCGTAGAGGCTCCACAAGACGACGCGCAGGCTCCCATCTACCTATCTATCCATCGCAGGAGTCCCACGATGCCGCCCTCAACGCAATCCGCTTCTTTCTCAAAGCTCACACAGCCTATGATGCCTTTCCTGTCAGCTTTAGGTTGATCGTTCTCGACACAAAGCTGAATGTCAAGAAAGCCCTGCAATGCCTCCTGCTCAATGGTCCGTGATCTCTCTGCCCTCTTGCTCCAGCAAAATCACAATTCATTCAGGTGTTGTTTCCGCGCCTCTGTGGAACAGCGAAAAGTCCAAATTCGCCGGCATGCTCACCGTCTTGGATATCATACATCTCATCCAATATTATTATCACACGGCAAACTATGATACCGCCAGTGCTGATGTGGAAACTCTCCGTCTCGAGGCCTTGCGAGGTAGATCATGTTCGTTGTCTACCAAATTACCTTGCGTGATCTATCAACCACAGACATCGAGAGAAAACTTGGAGTTGCTACTCCTCCGCTTCTAAGAGAACATCCATCCAGCACTCTTTACGATGCTGCTAAGCTCCTGATACAAACACATGCCCGTCGCCTTCCACTTCTGGATAGCGATTCTGAAACTGGCCACGAGGTCATTGTTTCGGTACTTACACAGTACCGTCTTCTCAAGTTCATATCAATCAATGTCCGTCAGGAACTGATCGTCTTCTTCGCTGTCTTCATGTTGATGTCATTCTCATAGTGCCACAAAGAGCTACAACAACTGCATTTATCGCTACGCAAACTTAAGATTGGAACATATGTTCATGCCTTATCTCCAGAGAGTGTCCCAGAAGGACGTAAACCATACTACCCAATAGCCACTGCGAATTTAAACACCCCCGTTTTCGATGTTGTCCATATGTTTTCAGAGCGATCCATCTCTGCCGTTCCTATTATTGATGAAGAGGGTGTGGTTGTCAACCTATATGAAACTGTTGATGTCATGGTAAGTCTCTTCATGTACAAAGCTATTTATCTCGTGATGCTGATGCAATGTAGACCCTTGTGCGTCTAGGCGCTTATCAGTCACTCGACCTCACTATTTCGGAGGCTTTGAAACAACGCTCTCCAGATTTTCCAGGCGTTGTCATTTGTACAGCGTCGGATTCCCTGGGTACGTTACTCCAACTGATTAAGAAACGGCGCGTACATCGTCTTGTCGTCGTCGAGGGCGAGGTACGTTTCATCCTATGTTTTATTACTACTCCCAGCTGAAATTTCTATCAGGAGGAAGAAAGGAAGGGCGGTAAAAAAGGACGGCTTTTCGGAATTATTACTCTGAGTGACGTTCTGCGCTATGTCATTGGTGCATCTGGAATTGGCGAAGGCGCAGAACAAGAAGAGCAGAAGGTTGAGGACGTTGGATCTTTGTAGGTATGGAATCATACCGTATCTTTCCATCTAGACTGCCATATCTCCCGGGATATTTGCTTTGTGTACTAATAGAATAGACCCTGTAGTTGGATCATGATGTGCATTTGTAGGATAATCATTGTATTGTTTATATATTTCAGCTTCAATAGTCAAGCTTCAAACTTCATTTATACGTATCATGGTTTGGACACACATTGGCACAGCATGTAATTCTGAAGAAGAACATTCACGCAAGGGAAATGTAGGACTCTTATATACGCAACATTAATATACTTGCTTGTTACCAATCCTGGGCTTGTGTAAGTCCGATAATTCTCCGTACACTGTTCGGCTTCCATTGCGAAAACTGCGTTCGATTAAAGATAGTGTGGATAGGCAAGTATTTGCTGCCGCTCGGCCGAAGGACCGTAAGCCCAGAACTACCGAAGCTCAGCGATGAAGCAGTCGTAATTAGGTATGTACGACACACCTGCCGGCACTACGGCCAGACACCTTTTCAATTGTGCCGGTTACGACCTCGCAGCCCTTTACTACGCGCCAATCCTTCAAATTTAATAAATAGGGTTCATGCAGTTCATTGCGCGAAACGCGGTAGTCACGTGAGCAAATCGTGACAAAGAGTGACTAAGTATTCAATAGAATCTATATTTGTTCTTGATATAATTATTTATGATTGACTTGGTTTTGGTTTTAGACCTGATTTTTTGTGAAATGATGATGCATTTAAGTATCCCTAGAATGATTCTCATATTCTTATCTTGAAATCAACTTTTGATCTGAGTTTCAGAATTGATTTTCATTTCACATATGTGGTTAAAATATGGTCAAGCTGACTATAATGTGATGTCCTTCAGCATGTTTTATCAATCTGACATGCCTTGGCTCTGCTTAGGCTACATGTCTCTGCTCTACTTAAGGTATATTTCATGTCAATGGTCTGGGTCCCAGGGACTGCTCATAACCTCCCATATTATAGACATCTCAGACATTCCAAATGAAACACAAGACTTGCCAGCATCCTAGTCACTGCCTTACTCACCTTGAAGCTGTAGGTGTCAGGAGACTGTGTTAAGAGACCACTCATTCTGGGTTATTATTTTGTTTCCTTCATTCCTAGTCTGCCTCTCATATCCATCCTCCTATCTTTGGGTCACAAGTACTTTTGACCCAGGGCTATCCAACAGTACTATGATATAGTTCATGTGGCAGAGACGCAGTGTTCACGTGACCCAATTGTGACAAAATGTGACTTAATTCGGATCCGTCAATGCGAGCGAGCATGAGAGAGATTGACGCCATGGAGACTTTTGAGATTTGAGAGGAGGAGAATGCTTAATCTGAGGGGCCGTGCATTGCGGGAAAGAAATGGATTGAATTTCTTGAGTCCTGAGAGTTCTCGAGCGCCGGGTCCTCCTCCCGAGAGAGGAGGGGGGCCGAAACTCAAGCTAACACGAGGGACTATGTGTAGGTACGAGTGTGTGTATGTAAGTAAATTGTAGAATGGAATACTATGGAATAGGGATGGTGGGTGGGG
>JABFYK010000087.1:0-19723 GCA_018849495.1 Termitomyces sp. T123_Mx157
GCGCCAGAGGAGCTGCGGAGGAGCTGTAACCAGTCCCGGAAGTTGGAAAATGGATGGAAAATGGAAGTCCCCTGACAGTAGTATATAATGTCAGCTGGGTGACCCACAAGTGGGTAAGCAGGATTATATGTAGACATCAGAAATGAAGTAAGGAAGAGTCTTGATATTATGTCAGGTTCTGCTGACCACAGGGGCTCAGGTCTACTGGGCAAGTTCTTACTAGGCAGACATGACATCCTACATGTATAATCAAGGCTCTAGCAAGCTCTGAATGCAAGGGAAGGTGATTACAGAGTTGGGAAAGTAGTCTGAGCAAGTCCAGAGGTCTCCAGAAGGGTGCAGAACTATGGCAGGAAAAAAGACAGGTACAATGGAGGTTCAACATACAGGGCTGGTTGGCAGTCACATAGTGGGACCATTCAAAGAGGATTTGACTAGTCCAGGGGGCTACACAAGGCTCCAGTGTTGACTACAGGGACAAAGTTAAGGCTAGCAGTAAGGGACAGGATAGAGAGAAACAAAACAAAACAAAACAAAACAAGGTGAGACAAGACAAGAATGAGTAGAGATTGAGATTAAAGAAATAAAACAGAGATTTTGGAGCAACAAGACAGAGAAAGATATGAACATAGGTAATATCAAGACTACTGTAACTGATATTACTCTTTGACTGAAATACTGCTCAGGAAACTTCCTCTGGGACTGAGTATGGGGCTTGGTGGGGCCATATGGAGCAGGTGGTTTGTCAGCTCTAATGCATCAAGCAATCAGTGTGATGCATTGATACAGGTTGTTGACAGGTGCATGGTGGGGAGGGAACCAGGGTGGTCCATGCCACTGGCAGGGCCTACAGGGAGAGTCAGAAGGCAGTGAGGCCTGTAGTGAGTACTCAAGCAGTGATAGGGCCCCAGGGGAAGTCAAAGAGAGGGTGCTGGGGCCTGTTAGTAGATATCAAAGAGGGGCAGAGCCCATGAGGAAAGCTTGGAGATTGCTAGGGTGTGCACCAGAGGTTGACAGGGACTGGGGGAGGTGAGTGGAGTGGTGGTACATGTCAGAGCTGTTGGAGGGGGTTGAGGAAGATGGTAGGAAGATCCAGGAATGTGTCATGACAACTACCAAAAAATCTGCATCAATATACTCACTTATATGTAGACCATGTATTTGGGAATACTATTGAGGTAAGCTGAGACAAAATCAACCTGCCAGATGTGTAGATCCAGCTGAGCTGCAATTGCTGCAAAGATCCTCAGAGATTCAAGCTGCACATATATCTTGTCAAAATCCTCCTCTGCAACTTGTGAATACTCCTTTGCAACTAGCCTCACCTTCCTCCTAACAATATTCCCATTAGCATTGTACTTGTTTGTGTATACTCACCTGCACCAATAACTTTTTTGCCCTCTGGAACCTTCTCCTACAACACCAGCTCAAAAACCCCTTTTTCTCCATCACTTTCAGTTTCTGCTCCATTGCCAGCCTCTACAGGTCTGCCTGTTGCATTGTCTTGCTCTAGTGTTCAGATATGTAGATAACATCTGTTGCCACCTAGCTACTATGCAGAGAACATAAACAACTAGTGGTTTGAAATAGCAGAGAGTGAAGTCACTTGGTTGAAAAATGCAGAGATGGAAAAGAAATGTTGCAAGCTGTATGCTCATTATGTCAGCAAATCTTTAACTCAACACTACAAGCCCATACCCCTGGACTTCTTACATTGCACCAACTGACAGCCCCAAACATCCACAATGCAACAGCCCCACAGCACACAAGACCTACCAATGCCCCATCAGAACTTACTACCAACTCTGAGATTGATACCCAAGCCACAGCCACAACACTGCTACTCATGCCTGCAAATACTGATGCCAACCTTCAACAGCCATACACACAACCTGTCTTACCACAAAGGTTAGAATGTATTCAGAAGAGGACATCCAAGACTATGACAGCTCACTTTGCCCACAATACCACTGCTTTCCTTACTCTACTGGACAATTCATATGACCTCAATGATAAATTCTTTGTTTAAAGAACTTTTGACAAGGCCATGCACAAGCCATATCTCTGGAAGTCTGTGATGGATGAGGAGCTGAAGGTTACAAGGAAGAGGGCATGTTTCATGTGGTAGACACTGTGGAAGTCCCAGAGGGAATGCAGGTAGATGTACATGGTAAAGTATAATGCAGAAGGCAACATTATGAAGTGCAAGACAAGGCTTTTGGCTAAGGGATATTCACAGATTATGGAGGAGGATTATGAAGAGATGTATGTGATGGTGGTCAGGCTAAAATCAATCCATATATTGGCTGCAGTTACAGTGCAGATGGACTGGCACATCTAGCAAGTTGACTTTGTGTCAGCATACTTGAACAGTATGCCAGACTACTAAGTCTACATGAAGATCTCACAGGGCTTCTCTGGAGGAGAGAGTAAGGTGAAACAGCCTATATGGACTAATGTAGAGCAGATGCAACTAGTTCTGGACACTTGATCAAGCATACAGCAAATTAGGCTATTATACATCTCAAGTAAACACCTATGTATGCACTAGAACCTTATCCAGAGATCACACAATCACCAACACCTTCAACAACAATGTCTTTGGAGTCTTGACTACCCAACAAGGAGCTGAGAGAACAAAAGTTGAGTTATCTTCCATTTACAATATTGAAGATCTTGGTACCTCCTCATATATTGTTGGCATGGCTATTGAACACCACCCAGATACAGATGCAATCTTCTTGTCACAGAAAGCATATCTCAAACACATCCTCAACCATTTGAGCATGATGAACTGCAATTCACATGCCACACCACTACTTCCAGGATCCACCTCATGGCATTCATGTCACCAAAAACTGATGCAGAGTACAGTTTCATGACTGACAAGCCATACTGCAAGATACTGGGCTCACTGATGTGGGCTCAGGTAGCAACTTGCTATGACTTGTTGTTTGCAATCGGATTACTTGCCAGGTTCCAACTGAACCTAGGATCTGCTCACTGACATGCCTTACAGTATGTCTTGGAATACATGAAGGGGACTTTAGACTACAAGATTGCCTATTCAAAAGCCAAAGGCACAGATATCAAGCCTGTCAGGTACACAGATGCAGATTTCAGGAGAGATCTGGACATGAGAAAGTCAACCAACAGTTACATGTTCATGATGGCTGGGGGTGCCATATCATGGAGTTTTGAAAGGCAAGCTGAGTACATTGCTGTGATGCATGCCATGTAGCAAGCCCTCTGGATGTACAACTTCTAGAGATTGACATCCTGCAAGAGCTCCCCATAACTATCCATGTTGACAACCAATCCACAATTGCACTAGTACATTGCTGTGATGTATGCCATGCAGCAAGCCCTCTGGATGTACAACTTCTAGAGATTGTCATCCTGCAAGAGCTCCCCATAACTATCCATGTTGACAACCAATCCACAATTGCACTAGCCAAATCTACAAAAGGTCATTCATATGCCAAAAACATATTGGTATCAAGTACTACTATATATGTGAACACATCCATATACACTGTTGTTTTTAAACACTAAGGCTAAAATACTTCATATTACTCTACAGTATCTTTGCAACACCTTCAAAACTTTGGATTTGTTGAATTTCTTCTCCATGCATCCTGTCAGTGTATTCTTTATGAGGGCAGACTTTCTGAATGCCTGGCTGAGTTTGAAATTTCGTCACGCAAATTCGTCCCTCCCCCATTTGAAGTTTACCTCTGCCATTCTTATGCGTATTATATGCCCAAACTATAGTAGATCGGTAGGTACTATGTCTTTATACTTGCGTGATCATTTTGGGAAGAACATAAATTGAAAATCTCTGACCATACAAAGATGAAATGTGATGGAACAGCGAAATCTGACCATCCTCGCGACTTTGATTTTTACCACATTTTTTTGGCTTCACTTATAGAGGATCTAAGTCGGGGGATTGATAGATGATATGTATAGCATTGCTCAAAATAGTTGACAGAAGAATAAGAGGAGAATTGCAATAAGTAGAAGCCATTGACCTCCACCGTTTCATATATAAGTCACGTTTCCATAGTACTGTGGGACGCTTCTCTAAACTCCGCCGGGAAATACCAGCGGTTTCCTGCATAGCATGGTTGATCGAACGGCGATATATCTTTGGATTTCAAAATGAGCAAACGACCGCCAAATGAACTCGAAAGTAAACTCCATCAGGCTGCTCTCGCTGCACCCAGCAAGGTCTTTCGTCTGTAACCTTCTCCAACTCGTATCTCACAATCATGAACAGGAGCTAAGCATCAAACAGGCAGAGTCGATCGCTCCAGATGCATCTAAGCGGCAGAATGCTCTCAACTTTTTGCTTGGTGTGGGATTGTTTAAGTCTCTGGTGGACTCCAAGGGATCCGTGTCCTTTCGTGCAGTGACGAAAAGCGAACTCGCAGCGTGTGTTATTGAAAACACCACATGTAACAATCACTCTTACTGACTCAAGCGCGTAGTACGAAGGATCTCACCGGGGAGGAAAATTTAGTCCTTGGACACATCAAAGCATCTCGAAATGAAGGTATCTATTAATACCTCTCTGTGTCCCGTCAGAGACAAATCATATACCAGGGATTTGGACGAAACACCTGAAGGCGAAGACTAATCTCCACCAGACTGTCATTGATCGATGCCTCAAAACTTTGACACAGAAACGGCTTATCAAGCGTGTTCCCTCTGTTCAAGTCTGTCTCCCTTTTTCTTTTTATTAGCTGAGCTCATGACCAACTTCGTTCTCCTCAGCATCCAACGCGTAAAATCTACATGCTTGAAAACCTCCAACCATCGGTTGCCTTGACTGGTGGTCCATGGTATACCGACAACGAGCTTGACACAGAATTTATCCAGCATCTCAGTGACGCGTGCCTCAAATTCATTCGTGACATCGTCAGTTATTGTCCTTTGTCTTTCTATTTCACCTCCTATCTAAAGCTCTGTTGTGATCAAGAGTTTCCCCAAGCGTCATGGCGAAGGGGTGGAGGGATCACTATATGCCTTATCTAACTCGCCGGAATACCCGAGCGCAGAGCAGATCCGCAATTCTTTAAGGAGAGCGCGTCTTACGGAAACAGAACTCACTGTTGAACATGTTGAAATGTTGTTAAATGTCCTCGTTCTTGATGGTGAAGTTGAACGGGTGAGTGACTGACCTTATGCAGAGGATTTTGCTCAACAAGAAGTTGAATGTTTATTGTAGCTTCCGTCATTTGGAACCTCTATGTGGAATGATGCCTTAGGTAGTAATGACTCTGACAAGGACGTTGAAAGGTCTTCTACAACAAGACGAAAACGAAGAGATGACGGCGAGAGGAGCGGTAAGAAACGCAAGAGGTCCTCTCATAGCGACGATGACGAAATGTCCGACCATGATTCGCGGAAGAAATATAGGAGGAAACGTACGAAAGACCTCTCGGAAAGTGATGACCATTCCGATAACAACGTTCGCTCGAAGAAGAGGAAAACAAAACGAAGCCGGAGCGACTCCGAGGGCTCCTCAAGTAGCGATGAAGGTAGCTCTAGTCGAAAGAAAAAGTCAAAGAAGCGAAAGTCCAGAAAGTCGAGAGATTCTTCTGATAACGAGAGCTCTTCAATTGATGGGAGAAGTCGCTACAGTAAAACTTCGAGGTCTCCGAAGCGGTCTCCTTCTCCATTCCAAGCCTGGGATGAATTCGACACCAGTCGCGGTGGTGGATTTGTCTATCGGGCAATCAAGCAGGAACGCCCAGTGTTCGGAGCTTCAGAAGCATGTTGCAGTCAGTGTCCCTCGTTCGAGTTCTGCAAAAATGGGGGTCCCGTCAATCCACGAGATTGTGTGTATTTCGAGGATTGGCTAGTGGGGGGAGCTGTTGCTGCGATTGAGGACGGATCCTAAATTCACTTGATCCCTTTTGAGGGTAACGACACTATAATGCAAGTGTATGTAGAAGACAATCGATGCATTGTATCCTATTCCACATCATTTAACTCGTGAAGCACTATTTCAACAAAGGGTATGGCTCTCCAAGATGAGACACAATTATGAGAACCCATCTCATTAATAATTTCTATCGTTGCTCCGCCGATATATTCAGCAACCACACCTTGGTATAAGTCATTTTCATCAGTCAACATGAACTTTGTAAAACGCCATCCCAAAGCTATCTCCTTGTCCACGCGTACAACGTTCTCGCCGATATCGTATTCCACACGGCGGAAGTCAAAGCCTAGACCAAGCCCAAGAGCTTTCGTATAGGCCTCTTTGATGGTCCAAAGCCAGAAAAATCGCTTGAGAGTCTCAGCCTCCGAAATCCCTGTTCCCTTTTCCGAAAACAGCCCATGGTATTCAGAAGTTGTCAACTACCTTTGAAGTTATCAAGCAATTCAGTTGCAAAGTTTCACGGCAGACCTGGTCCGATACACTCTCGACAAATGATGCAAGAGTATTGCGGTCTGGTATTCGTACTTTCATCACGTCTATACCAATGTTGAAGACAGGCGAATTATGGATTCCTGGTGCGAAGGCCATGGCTATCAGCCCGTTGTCATGCGAGATATTGTAAGCAATGGGTGGATTCAACCCAGGAGTAGTCTATTCGGACTTCTTAGCTCGTAAAACTTGAATACAGCTGATGGTGAAGACTTGCAACGTAGGGCTTCTTAGCTGCCGTTGCGCCAAACGTCATTTCACTGCTGGTAACCCCACGCTGTTTAAGCAATTTACGAATAAGGAGCCGCCCAATCAAAGTTCCTGAAGGTCAATCAGACATCGTAGAGTGATGCTTAGACCATGCTCACGACAGGCATCTTCACGGTGATAGAATCGCTGTATGCGAGCTGAACTTTCGGGGTCCACTATTCGAAGAGCACTTTGGTAGAGCTAATTCTCAATCATGAATATACACGAAGTTTATAGACATGAGCTCTCACGTCTTCTGGGAAGTTTTCGGGTTTATAGAGGACAGCCCAAACCTTCATGATGTTTAAAAAGTGACGCTTGAAGCTTCTTGAAGGCTTGGGTCGTCAAAGTAAAGAAATATTATCTTATCTTCTGATCACAGACACTACTTTCATCATGTCAAAAGACCCGAACGCAGAGCCTATATCCAATGACTTTGTGACGCTTGGAATGTTCATAATTGATGAATTTTCATTTACAGACGCCGATGGGGTTCCAACAGGTAGAGTTCTGGATTCTCAGGAAAGATTTTCATCCTTGCCGGTTGTACATTGATTCAGAGTTCTAATATCTATTCTTCAGATTGGTGGGGGAGGGACTTATGCAGCAATAGGAGCTCGAATATGGTGAGAAAACTATCATTGGCTCTGAGTCCATCATACTAAGCATAATAACCCAGGCTTTCTGCCGAGAAAATTGGCATGATCGTTGATAAAGGCTATGATTTTCCGACGTCAATTGAGACAAAGCTTTCGATTTATGGACCAGATATGTGGATATATAGAGACCGGCCTGACCGTCTTACAACACATGCCTTGAATTCTTACCGTGGTGAGCACCGAAAGTAGATTAACTCCTGAACTTTTTGAATATCACTACTTGCTCACGATCCCATAATATCACCAGTTTTGAGTATACGACGCCAGGGATAAGAATAACACCCAAAGATCTTGTTGGTACCAGAATTTCTAAGCCCCGGATCCTGCATTTCATTTGTTCTCCAAAACGAGCCTCCGATATCATTTCAGAAGTCCATGCAACCGATGGTTGGTGTCCAACAATCATTTATGAACCAATACCAGTTCGTGGACTTGATTTATGCCTATACTATTCACCGACGAGGTCCATAGGACAAATGCATACCAGAGGAACTACCTGCTCTAACCGAGGTTTTACCTGGTATTGTCATCTTAAGGTGCGTTCATTTCGTCTGACACCTTAGTGTCATCATTTCAAGAGTTCATGGAGTGAGAAGCCCGAATGCAGAGGAGGCCCTGTCCCTGCTATCAATGCCTCTGCCGCCAACTCCGTCCTCAATTGAACAGGCGGCAGATCGCCTGTTACGTTATGGTATTGGGGGCTCAGAGAAAGGCTGGGTTATCATCAGGAGTGGTGGACTGGGCGCCTATGTGAAAACCCTTGATAGTCGTGGACAGTGGATCGACGCATTCTGGACAATAGACGATTCCAAGCGGATCGTTGATGTTACAGGTGATTAAGAAATGATTTTGTCGTACGGTAGCTGATGTACTCCCAGGAGCGGGTAACAGTTTCTTAGGCGGGCTTGCTGCAGGACTTATATTGACTGGAGATGTAGTGAAAGGTAAGTAACGTTACGTACCAATTTACCCCCCTTGACGAAAATATCTAGCGACATTTCATGCATCAGTTTCGGCTTCGTTCATAATCGAACAGGAGGGGCTGCCAATTTTGTCTCAGGACAAAGTAGGAAATTTTGTGTGGAACGGCGATGTCCCGCAAAGGAGGCTAAATGTTCTACTGACACGTCACGAAAGAAAATAGCCGCATTAATTGTATACAGCGTAAACGTACAAATACGAATAAAATACAGACCGCGACATTATTGTTGCGTTGTTTGAAATTTTGCGCGACTGGCCGCAAAAAGCTCCTCCTGTTTTGCTAACAGCTCTTCCTCCGTTAAACCGGATTGTTCAAATTTCGAAACTTTCTTTTCGCGGTCCTTCAGCGAGTCATGAGCAAGGATATTATCAGTTACAACATCATCTCAGACGCACCTTCTGCTGTTGCTTATGATCTTTGAGAACATCCTCAACTTCTGTTGTAAAGGAATCAAAACCAAGTCGCTGTCCTCGAATTATAGTCCGTGAAAAAAGAAGAAAAGGAAGCGACATACTTTGAGAGCTGAGATTATGTGCTCTGGTGCTATTGTTTTCTTCGACTCCTGTTCGCAAATCTCATTGGCCTCTGAAGAAATCAAATGGATGAATTCTTTGCAGATTCAGACCGTGATTTACGATGAAGAGAGAGTCGTGTTCACCTACACAACATTCAATGACTAAATCACGCGTTTCCTTAGCACAAACCACGTCATTTGGGAGTAGCTCTATAATGACGAATGAAACGGCGCTGAAATTGAGCACATTCTTCTATAACCTTAGATCGAAATCACCTACCGGAAATCATTTTTGCTACTGTCGCCTTTGGAAGAGAAAGATCGTCATCTGCGGCCGGGGGACCACCAGAATGCCCCTCGTGGTCTGACATGGTTTACAACCAAACAGGATGCAAGTCGCAATTCAATCTTTGATGGCACTGTCAATAATTCTTTTCCAAAATTCCAAGTCCGCACACGTCGTTTTGAACCACCACCATGGCATCTGTGTGTTTTTGTCTATCTCTCTGACACTCTTCACTGAAGCATGATCAATCTAGGTGAATCCTGTCAACCCTAAGCCTTTCATGCAAGAACTTACCGGAAAGCCCGTATTTGTTCGGCTAAAATGGGGGTTGGAATACAAGGGTTTCCTTGTCAGCACCGATGGATACATGAATCTCCAAGTATTCACCAAATATCACACTTGCGATCTTAGCCTAATTGTTTTTTCCCCAGCTCGCCAATACGGAGGAATTTCAAGACGGACAATCAAACGGGGCTCTAGGAGAGGTTTTCATTCGGTGTGTGCTTTGATGTCTTCTTCGTACCTTGATTTATTCCGTCTCCAGATGTAACAATGTTCTCTATATCATAAGTCCATCGCTCTTCCGCGCCACTTCTAGCCTGACAACGCTTTCCTCCTGCACAGAGAGGCTCCAGCCGAAGCCGACTCTGAAGATCGAGCCTAACTTGAATAGAAGCTTGCCATCAGCCAATAAATGTTCTTTTCTTTTGGTCTACACTCTGCATCTTATGAACATTCCATCCTGCTGGTATTCAGAAGCAAGCTCTTAATAATGATGTCAAACGCAAGGCCCAAATGTTTCTCGTCACTATGGCTAATTTCGATTGTGACTCGTACATTTCGAACGTTGAGTCGACTTTGCCGGAGACTCAAGTTACCTGGGCGAAGATCTAGTGAGATGGGCTGTATCTGAGAAAAGTATTGAGATTCCACATCTCTTGTCTTTTAAACCACTGCTCTTCGCGTTCTGTTCAGGAGCTCGAGTACATACAAGGTTTTTTTTTGAGACATCATATTAGGGCTAGGACAGTTGTCCTAGTATCAGGAAGAAACTGATTTTATCGTTTTCCATATGTTTAACTCTTCTCATGCTGCCAGATAAAGAGTAGTATGGACTGATCATGTTACAGTTGGTGGTAAAAGCCCTCCGGTGAATTCTGGTACTACATATATGACTCGCACTGAAACTTGACTCAGTTCAAGTCATGGTTTGAAATCTGCTTTTGTCTATTGCAAACCAACCAGAGTCCCTTGCTCCGCCATTAGTTCCTATGACATACAAAAAATCACCTGAAGTTCGGCGCCGCAAGCCACGTGCTAATTGGTACTCCGCTAAATAATTTAGCTTGTAATACTCAGCGTCAACAACACCTTCATTCCACTCAATGGCAAAATCAATCAGATCCAAGACGAAGCGCACCTTTCGCAATAAGAAGCGCGAAGATAGTGCCTATGCAGCGACAGAAGCTGCACGACTACACCGACTCAATTCAAAACTGATAGCTATCGTATCGAAGGACTCTGAAGGCGATGTTCCTGTGCAGGAGCAAAAGGAGGGAGAAGATTTTATTCCAGGTTGGTGTTGGTTTGCAACCTTTGGTCTTTTGGATTCGAGTGACATTACTGCGGAGAGCATGGACACATTACATAAGGGAGGAACCCGTCGGACTCTGCTTCAGGATCGCCTCATAGGCCACAGATGTCTCTCTCATGATTCCGTCACTCAATCCAGTGGCAGCCTTCATTGATGTTTTGAACTTTCTACAGACGGGGAGACCAATGTATCGTGCAAGCCCGCAGGTTGGCTCGGATTCTTCTATGACCCTATCTATCTATCCTTATTTTTGTGTGTAGATGCTATGTCTGTCGACGCAGAGTCTAGAAAGTCGATATCGACACATGGTCCGCGAGGATCACGGCGAGAAGAATGGAGACTTTCGAAAGGATTAGATCCAAAACCCAGGCGAGATGAAATGAACCGTCAAGGAAACCTTAGTGGCCGACGGAAGGCTGGGCGTGCAAAAAGAAGACGATGATACCGTATATATGTTTGTGTTGCTTTTTATTCAATACTATCAAGCCTCTCATACTTACACTCAAAGATAGGCTTAACAGACGTACTCAATCTATTATAAATGACATAACTCTAATAGACATGTATAACGTCTCCCTCCTGTCCTACCTTTCGAAAAACGAACACCAAGGTTAGGACAATACCAAGATATATAATAACCACAAGAATTATGTGTGTGAGATTGATTACACCGGTTGCGGAAATACAAAGGATTCTTTTTCGCTTTTCTCTGAGTGTCCTTCCAGATCCCCTGGTGAACCAAGGTCTACGGACGAAGTACGGTTCTTACTATATGGCGAGTCAGCGCTGGATGGTCTATGACATTGTTGACAAACTTCAGAGATTCATTATTGGGGCACTCACGAAAACTCAGCCATGGTAATATGTTCGGTGGTTACATGAACCTCAGGGCGCTTAAGTGCGTATTTCGGAGATTTAGGAGAGTACGGGGCAATGCTGTGCCGGATAGGATGAACGCTAGCTATGTTTGACATTGAATGCACATAGACATCGTTTGACTTGAAATCTAGTAGTCTGATTACTGCACGGCACGCAGCAATCGAACTGTTCCGATATCAGTGAGTGGTGGTGAGAAATAACGGAGGCACATACGTGACCGTGGCAGCCGGAATCTACTCATTTCAGTCAGCGCCTATGGTCCTTTGACATGCCAAGTGCGTATAACTCACCGTGGCCATTCTATTTGAGCAGAATGATCACATAAAGACAGTATTTCAGCGAGACATATCACAACTTACACGTTCATGGGTGCTATCAGAGATCAAGTCACAAGACAATGACATATGACGTGAGACTCACTGTTCAGATTGAGTACATTGAGAACCGCCGGGATACAGTTGGTCGAAAATGATATGAGGAAGTAGACAAGACCGTCGTGAAAGAGCAGCTTCCAGAGATCTGTTCTTGCAGAATGTTTTTTGAGTAAAGCCACCGCTGTAAAAATCAGAATAACAAGGTCGAAACCCATCGCTACCGAAAAATGTCACTCTCAAAGGGAAAGAACAAGTAAGAAAACATACTGAAAAAGAATGTGACATTGAGCAAAGACGGATTGGTCGCAGTGACCATGCAAGTTTGAGATTGAACATCCCATGCAGCCTTCACGATGAACATAGTACGATACAACAGAGCCCAGTGTGCAAGGCAGAGAGTGCCCAAAGAAGCGATAATGACGCGATTGCGCTCCCATAAAGCGATACTACATAACATTGAGCTTGAGCGACATTTGAGATGGAAATTGCACTCGCGTTCTCAACATGAGAGAGGTCGAAGCACAAAGAATTGTCATGTTGCCAGTCCACTGAAAACAAGTTGAGACAACATTGAGAAAGGATTCAATCTTGAAGCACCGAATTAAAGGTATACAGGGCCTATGTCCCGTCATCGACAACTTGAAAAATATTTAAAAACCAAGAACGCACCCCGCAGTTGATCTGAGAAGGTGATGAGGAACCAGAGATGATAAAAACAAAGGATCTCTTACTGGAGTTGAGATATTGAGAGAAACAATTCTGTCGCTCATCGTGGTAGCTAAGAACGGCTAAACAAGATATGTTGACACTTACAGGCCGACAAATGCCAAAAGCATGCAGTAACGACAGAGGAAGAAGAAAACTGAAAATACTCTTAGTAAGAGACAGGCTTCACAAGTTCAACACGGACTCTATGAGTACGGTTCAGTAGGCGATCGCAAGGGATGCGGACGACAAACACACCAATGGCCATCGAAATTTCCTTTTCTTGCTGAGGAGGGACCACTCAAAGTCTGAGGTCATAAACAACTCCCATACATACACCCCAAAGAGTGAGAATATAAGTTTTGAGAAGATTTCTGTTAAAAAACATAACAATTCTCCAATGGTCATAAGGAAAACAGAGCGTACCAGAGTCTTTTGAAATCTCTTGAGGGTCTGACCAGTTAACCATCGTTCTCCGGCAGGAAAAGGGCAGGAAAAGGGCAGGAAGACGAAACTCGGGGTTCAGTGGATGTGCTCGAGCATTCTGGCTTTTAAAGGTTCAAGCCAAGTTCAAGCCATCCTCTCATCTCCCCGATCATACCGCCGCTTCTCAGGTCTATGTCGTTAGTACTTCTCCCCCAATTCCTCTATCAATTGGGTAAACGGGACACCTCATTCTGGTAGTCTTTTACCCGATGATCCAAGATTATCTCCTGTTGGTTATTTGGCAGCATGATTACAATCTCAAAAGCAAGTAAAAGTACGTACATATCCACATTCTGTACCGTCATCGGAGTTCGACTTCTTGCGATCATCAGAGGGAGGGAACTTACGTAAAACAGCGTCTCTTGCTCAGGCCAGCGTTTCAAATTTCAGCCCGTGAACTGGGAAGAGAATGGTGTTTTCCCAGTGAGTCTAAATGAGATTAAACGCATCCATTCAATTCAGCATCTCTGGTGAATGTCAGACTTTCTCTCCGTTTCCATGGAGTTGTCGGTGTTCTGTAAATTTAAGATTATTCTTTCAGCCTACAACTAGTCTGGAAGGCACGGATGAACCAGTGATGTTCGCTTGAGGGATGCCAAATCATTTCTATCCGAATTACGTCGAAGTATTCAACAACTATGTAAGTAGGAGAAAAGCGGATTCGGAATTCGGGCTAGACCACAAGTTGATTTTAACCATGGCTGGTGTAGCTCAAGCTGTGGAAGCTCGTCAAATGTCCTCGTCTTCAAACTTTGAAACGCTTGCCGTTGCTCATATCGTCGATTGATACTTGAATACACTAAGAATCATGGCGTACTTAATGCTGCAAAACAGCGAGTTCACTGTTGAAACATATTATTCAGCATCAGCTACACCATACCGCGATCGTACCGTCAGCTCCGCTGCTGATAAGCCACGGCTGCCGACTGGACCATTCGATCTGTAGAACGCCAAGCCCATCTCGAATTTCGTGACCGCGCAGTATTTTTAACGGTACAATCAAAGGATCCGTCATGAGATCGCTATAGACCCTCGAGTGAAAGATCTGAATAGAGCCATCATCTGAGGAGGAGGCGAAAAGTGGATACGAAGGATGGAAATTGAGTGAACGTATAGCACGTGTATGGTACCTGAGTGGATGCAAGAGGTGAGGTCAAGTTGATCGGTAAAAGACTTGTCGAACCTCAGAATTTTGTAGGGCTTATCACTAAGCTCTAAATCAAACCAGCATAACTTCCTGTCGTAACCGCCAACAATGAGATGGTCGCCGGAAGGATGTACGTCCATAGATGATATCCATTTGATGCCAGGTTGTAGAGTCTTCAAGAGCTTCTGCTCAGAAAGGTTGTAAATTCGGACGTATTGTTGAGTCTGGGAAAAGGTCATGACAAATAGATGCAGAAGCACTTTATACTTACAGCCACGAAGAAATGGGGTTTTAACGGGTGGAAGAGAACCATTTGGATCGCACCCTTAACTTTCTTGAATGGAGCCTGAGAATACCTACGAGGAACTTGGTGGATCCATACACCACCTTGGGTTCCACCTGTCGCTAAATTCAATGTCAATTAAGCTATAGCGACCGTAGAAAGGGGAAGAATAACTTACAGACGCTTGCGAGGTAATCGCCTTTTCGATGCCATGTCAACTGCACTGGCAATCCAGAAGAGGGAGGCATATTGGTAGTCAAGATAGGTATGTCGATCGACCAAGTGGTAGTTGGTGGCGTGACCCACTTTACAGGAGATGGCGTCGCTGGCGCTGGCGGAAGGGAAGTAGGAGCTAGCAGAGCTTGTGTATGGGAGAGAACCGAATTGGGGAGATTCGGAGGGATGATAAAATGTATTTTCTCCTCGCTAGACTCTGTCAAGAGGCGCTCGTCATAAAGGAAGATATTACTCACACAGATACGACGAAGTAGCTGACATCAAGTCGCGGACACCACTCTACAGCTCCTATCTTGCTGTCAAAAGTCCAACGCTTGACTTCGCGTCCAACGTTAACCTCCCAAAGGCTCACTTGACCACTTTCATCACCGCTAATCACCCAGCTACCATCAGGGCTGATACTAACACACCTTGCACGTCCCTTGTCATGCGTAAACTTTAAGCTTTTATAATTTGGGAAAGGCTTTAAGCTACTTGGACTGGGCAATTTGGGAATCAATGTGCTGGGGTCGACATTGAGTTTGGCTCGTTGAATCCTTGGAGCAAGATAGAGGTCCAATTGACGATTGAAGCGATCGTTGATGAAGCGGTCGTAGGCCGGAACGAGCCGTAATGCAGAGTGTTTTTTAGGCAAGTAGTCTTGCTCTCGGTCTTCTGGGTCCTGAGCTTCCCATTCTTTACGTTCTTCCTCGGTTGGGAGATATTCCTCTGGTGGGTTGTATGACTCAGAATTAGTCGGAAGCCGAGGCTTTGGTGCTGGTAGTGGGGGCGAATGTGACGATGATGGTTCTGACCAAATGGAGTAGAAAGAGAATTTGGAGGTGGTTTTCGGTTTTGAACCTATGATTCGGCCTTGCCGTATGGCACGAACTATTTTCATGACCTTACATAGGCAATTAACATGAGTTCCTTCAACACAGATTGGGAACCAGCTCACCTTTTGTTTCTCCCATTTACTTGGTACCCATCGACGTTTCGGTTCGGGAGCGGATGAAAGTGGCATAATTTCCTCCTTCCCCTTGCCTGTAAACCATTCTATAGTCGGCTCATAGGGGTTGTAAGTGGCGTCCGGTACTTCGCCTGCATATAATCTGCGGATTATGTCAAGTTCTTCGTTCGTTAGAGGCTTGTCCATCTGAGTATTTTTATCAAATACAGATGTCCTAGTATCATCTCTCAGGAGTCAAGCCGTGATATTTGAATCTATAACTTACCATGCGGAGGGGTCTTCTACAGTGGACAAAAACTTGTCTAGCTCATCTCCTTTCGCTGGACGTAAGACCTTCTTTCCGTCTATATCATAACCAATATGAGGAAGATCGTCGTACCAATGCATTGGCACGTCCCCAACGCGGTTAGGAGCCTAAGTATTCTGAGTACGACAGTCGTGAGATATATATACATGGGAGGTACTCACATCTTCGGTGGAGGAGTCGGAGTCATAATCTGGCTCAATGTCAGGATAGACGCGTTTTGGCTGCCCAGTAATGTCGGATATAATTGTTTTTGCCTTCGGAAATACATGAAGGGAGTCTGCATCACTTGAAAAATCGTCGTCGTCTTCGCTTTCGTCATCGTCAAGCTCTTCTCCGCTATCTTCATTGTCATCTGTCCCTTCGAACTCCTCGCTATCTTCGCTGTCGCTCCTGATGTCAATTTCAGGAAATTCGTCCACCTCACCGTCGTCAGATACCGCGTCTCCCCCGTCTTCTTCGTCACTCAACATTTCCAACTCTCCTACCGCGATTGTTGGTAGATTTTGAGCTTCATCTTCCGACAAGTGCTTCCTCTTTCTCGTCGGTTTCGCGATCTCTTTGACAGCCATAGCGCGAGTAACAAGTGCGTTTTTTGCTTTTTAGAAAAATCTGGATCGGGAGGGCGATGGGTTTGATTCCAAACAATCGTCATCAGCCGCTTTTTACCACTTTAGGTAGACCATCCATTCGCAAACCGCTCCTAAGCAATACTTTAGCACTACAGCTGCATCCTCCTTCTCCTGCTTTGAGAGTGTAATAAATAATGGTAAACTATGGTGGAGGTACGTGATTAGTCTCACCCGCCTGCAAAACAATGTTCACATCTTGATTAGACGAGGTATCGGCACTTGTAGTTGATATCGGTTCATCTTCGTTGCGCGCAGGCTACGCTGGAGATGACACACCTAAAGCAGTCATTCCAACCACATATGGATATCATAATATGGGGGGAGGAGACGACACAGTGATGGAGGTTGAGGGAGCCAATGCGACACAAGGTTCCAAATCTGTGAACCTTCATGTTGGAGAGAATGGTCCTTCTTTGTGGCGTGCCGGAATGGAGGTCGCGAATCCGATTGTCGATGGTCTCAGTAAGTTATACACGCGTCTTGGCACGTAAGAATATTCTCTAACGCGATCATGGCTGCATCAAGTCCAAGACTTTAGCGCCGTCCCTCCTCTCATAGAGCATGCTCTTGTGAACGTGATGCGTTGTACGCCTTCGGAACACCCCATTTTAGTGACGGAGCCGACGTGGAATACTCCCGCAAATCGTGAACGGATGGCTGAAATAATGTTTGAAGAATTCCAAGTACCCGCGTTTTACATCGCCAATACAGGTGTTTTGAGCGCGTTCGTCACATACATTCCTGTGTCCTAATGCTTTCCTTTGTTCTGACACTCTTTCAGTTTTTCTGCCGGCCGTGGTACTGCTTTAGTTATTGATGTGGGGAAAAGCATGGCAAGCGTAACGCCTGTAGTAGATGGATTTGTTCTCCGCAAAGGCACGCGTTATTGCTGGACAATTTGACCATACGCCAATATCTTTACAGGACTCGCATATTCTTCACTGCCGAAGCTTGTTCATGCACATGCTCGTCATATACTTGTTACTCCAACACCTATGCGCAGGGGTATAGAACTCCTATCCCATCAATTAATTGCCAACAAACAGGTATGTTGACTGCACTGTCTGTTTACCTACTAATGAGTCTTCGCGTAGCCTGTAGATATGAACGCATTGCCCCGCTTCACATTAAGAGAAGACCGTATCGCAGGGACGACCGAGTCCTGGCGACTGTGGGCCGAAGCTCGGGAAGTGGACGAGTGGATTCAGAGTGTCGCAGGTGTCCTCGAGCAGGGATGGAATGATCAGTGAATATTGCTTCATTCTTTCTATTGGCCTAAACAAATTTCCCCTATAGAATAGCAACTACCCGTCCGCCGAAGCCCTACGAGTTCCCAACAGGATTCAATACTTATTTTGGCTCGGAGAGGCTGTCAGTAGGCGAACAATTTTTCTACCATCCTCAGGCACTTGTCGTGCGTATCATCTGTCATTGTCGTCTCATCGCAAGTCTCTCAATCCGATATCTCAGGCTTCAAATCCCAACTTGCCGAAGCACCTTCCCGCACTTATCGGGGAAACTTTTCGATCGTGTGACGCGGAATTGCGCCAAGTCCTATCAAGCAATGTTGTCGTCACAGGGGGTGGTACTTTGTTCACTGGTTTCACCGATCGCTTGCAAGCCGAACTTACTCGTGGTTTTCCTCATGTACGTCGATCTTCCTGCAAGTGCGGGTCCGTCTAGTTATTAATTTGTGATGCAGACCAAAATTCATGCGCCTGGGAACCCAGTTGAGCGAAAGTATGGAGCTTGGTTAGGAGGTAGTATCTTGGCGAGTCTAGGAACGTTCCACCAACTTTGGATTAGTAAAGAAGAGTGGCAGGTAATATGGTTCCCTCTTTCATCCATGTGAATGGTAATAGACTAATTCTCTTCCCCTGTGTCTCAAGGAACATGGCAAGGCCATCGTGGGGCAAAGATGTAAATGACATGTCTTTGTATTTGATTTCGTTTCACTCGTTGTACATTGCAAAACTTTCATCAGATTTGATGTATCTGATGCCCTATATATATCATCGCAGAGCGAAATGCCTCAATGCATCTGGTGTCCTTCGAAGGATAGATAGAAGAGGATCTCCTGAAAAGATTATACACATCGAGTCAGGTGGGTGATCTGTACTTGTTCAAGTTATCACGCGCCCATTGTCACTCATAAAGTCGCTTACGAATTGCGATTCCTTGATAACGCCAATTGTGCATAGGCATCACGATAGATAATTAATTGTACAGTCAATGTATAATGAGTGTATAGGGGTGATGTAAAAGCACAACGACGAAGTAAACATAAAAGCAGTTTACGCCGTAATTTAGAACGGTTATGGATTTAATGGGTGAAGAAGGAAGGGTTGTAATTTGTGGGCGAGAGAGCGAGGGTTGGGTAAATATAATTCATAAGAACCGGAAACCTTGCTCGATCAAACCAGCCACGTCGAGCCAGCAGTTAAGAGTCCAAACATCATTCTAGCCATATTGCGGAGGAAATATTCTTGAGTTTAAGTAAGGAGGAAGAACGGAAGCACCAGAGGAATCATGCTTTTTAAAAAGCTTCCACCAGCTCCCTCCTCTCGCGAGCATCCATCAACGCGCCGAGTCCTCCAATGGCCTTGCGCCTAATCCTGGTGGCGAAATTCTTGGGGCCGAGCTCATCGGCGCCCGAAGGCGGCCCTCGAGGCTGCCTTGTCGGCTGGCTTACCAGCCTGGTCAACGCAGCCGGCATCACAGACGCCTGCTGATAATCCGACACCGCGGAGGCTGGACGGCCAATGCCGAGGCCTTCATAGAGCTTCTTGGACGCCTCCTCGCGCGGCGAGAGGGACGTTCCATTGGATGAAGAAGACTTGGGGGTGGTCGGAGACGAGTTGGATGCGGCGGTACCAGAAGAAGTATCATCATCATTATCGGAAGTGTCGATGGTGACGGAGGCAATCGGAGCAGCAGCAGCGCCACTAAAGCGCAATGGTTGAGGGCGGAACTTGGATGCAGAGGGGTTAAGAGGAGAAGG
>JABFYK010000087.1:19823-35380 GCA_018849495.1 Termitomyces sp. T123_Mx157
GTCGGAGACGAGTTGGATGCGGCGGTACCAGAAGAAGTATCATCATCATTATCGGAAGTGTCGATGGTGACGGAGGCCATCGGAGCAGCAGCAGCGCCACTAAAGCGCAATGGTTGAGGGCGGAACTTGGATGCAGAGGTGTTAAGAGGAGAAGGCGGCGAAACATGCTGGGAATCCTGAGCTTCGCTAGGAGGAGTCACCTTGAGCATTGGTGAGGACACAACACGGTTAAGCCCGCTCAACACAGAGTTGTTGTTTCCACCACGCCTCCAGGAAGTAGCCGAATCGGACTTGGAGAAGGGATTCAGTGCAGCTTTAGTGTTGTTCGTCGTTGTAATGCCAAGTGAAGTTCCACCACTGATAACAGTGGTGGAACCCGGAGTAGGAGGAAGCAAGGATTCGTCACGCTCCTCTGAGGCAAACCTAGACATGTTTCCGGTGGCATTCAAGCTGGTAGTTCGGCTACCATATTTCCCCCCGAGGGCAGCAGTCATAGGGACTTGATCCTCGGCGGCAAAACCAAGCTGGAAATTCGTTTGCTCAGCCTGATTAGCACGGCGCATCTGCGCGTTGAGAGCGGCCGAACGAAGATCGAACGCGTTGCTTGTCGGGCCGGCGGTGGCAGGCGGGTTGTGACCAAGACTGCTACGTCTGACCTGACCCTGAAATTGAGTCTGCTGTTGCTGCTGCTGGCGCTGGGCTTGGGCGATCAATTCGGCCTGCATCTGTTGCGCCTGGATAGCCTGGTTGACAACGATCAATCAGACGGCTGGTAAGATCAATGCAGTGCACATGCCTGGATTCTCATCACTTCGAGCTGGAGCATCTGCATCTGTAAGGCCTGATTCTGCATCTGGGCACTAGGGTTGAAAGCGGCGCCGGGGCTAAAGGGGGCAGAGTTGGGGTTCAGACCACGGGGCGCCATTTGCTGAGCAGAGAAGCGGTTGTTCTGGCCATCGACGGCGGCAGTCATGGGCATGTGACGGGGGGCATAGATGTTCTTGGAGGGCATGTCTGGGAGCTGATCGTCCTCCTCGTCAAAGGAGCTGGCGAGGTGGTGCTGGGAATGAAAGCGAGAAACACCTGGTGCGGCAGAATGGGGGATGGATGCAGAGACAGATCTGACACCGCCAGTACGGAGACCGGAGAGAAGAGAGGCGCGGTGGGTCGGGGCTGGGGCAGTAGTCATGGCTGGGATAGATAGACTCTTAATTAAGTGGAATTGCGGGAAGAGTACAATGGGGAAAGAGACGGGCGAGCAAAAGAGAAGAGGAATAGAAGATTTTTGTATAATAAGACTAGAAGAGAAGATAAGAGAAAGACGGAGGACGGAAGCAAGGACAGCCAACAGCCATCACAGCGTTTTCCCACCCGCTCACGTGCTCACAAATACTTCTTTGCACTCGCCCGCACCCGTCCGTCAAACACCCCGCTCCCAATCCGAGTGTGCGCCGTGTGGAACGGGTTCAGCATCGTCTGCGTCCTCAGCCGCGCACACAACACTGCAACCGCACACTCACCTTCACATACAGCTCCCACACCTCCATCAGGAACTGCCGGATCCCCTCGTCGTTCTTGCCCTCGTGCAGCAGCACAAATTTCATGTCTAGATCCCGTCAGCCCAGTCCGCACCCCACACAGGCTTCCTCACTTCCCGGTGTGATGAACGCAGACACCGTCCACTCGTTGAACTTGTCTACTCCCTTCAGGTACCTGCTTATGTCAGCTTGTGTGATCCGCGTGAACGGCGCAGCCTACATTGTGTTCTCTTTCCGCATGATATCCTCAATCATATCCAAGCTGGCATTTGCTATCATTTGAATTACATGTCGGTCCTGTCCACCCCCCATCCGCACAGAGCCCCCCGATGAGTGGTGTATCACGCTCGACGCCCCAGAAAGCGCCGTTAGTGTACCCGCGAACGCCGACGTCGACCAGTTGGGCAGATTCGACGACAACGGCGACGTCGTGCTCTGTGCCGGCTTTGTAGAGTAGTGAGTAAGCGTATACAGCGGTGTATCCGACGGTGAGAGCAGGAACAGATGATGCGACATGGCGACACTAAACGACCTTCGCGACCGACCACGCACGGCCGATCGAACGCGTACGCCAAACACATACAAATCATCAGTACCAAGTCACGTGCTTCCAATGTTCTCTCTCTGCCAACGCGCCCTCAGCAGTTCTGTGCGATTTCGTCCGTTACAATGCAATCGTAGACCGTCTTTATTGAGTTCTGCAATCATCCAACGGCTCAGGCCACAGCCACGGGCCCGGTTCTTCACATCAACGACGCTGAAGGCAGGCAGGCCATACCCCCATAGACCTTACCAAAACCATCAAAAACCGCCTTTCCTTGGCTTTCTTGATCGTATACCACAAAAAGCGGTTTTCTGGGGGATCATTACTATCAATGGTGTAGTGTTCTTCATGTGGACTTTGACGAATCAGCGTGTAGTCCGTCAGCTTCACGTCTCTTCTATTCCCATTCTCATTCCTCTTTAGAAGTCCGAAGGTGTAATGGAGCCACTCAAATGGATGATGGACAACTTCACAAGTAGCTGGAAGAACTTTTCCGAAGGACGAATGTGAGTTTTCATGTCTCGACGAGCCATCAAGACTCAACTCACACACAGTTGGACGCTCATCACCGCGACTTTCTCGCATCAGTCCATTCCACATATCTTGTTCAACGGATTTACATTTTACTTCATGGCCCAGCCCGTACTCGAACTTTTCGGCACCCGCAAATTCCTATTCCTCTACATGGGAGGTGTGTAACTTTGTTTTCATGCAATAACGATATCGAACCGCAGTTTGTTCTAGGAGGACTAATTGCAAGCCTGGTCAGTTTGGGATGGCATAATCTCGTCGATCACAAGGATGTCTCGTCACTTGGCGCAAGTGGTCAGTCTCTCTCTCATTTATTTTCGTCAGCCCAATTATCTCATTTTAGCATGTTCCCAGGTGCGATATACTCTGTCGTCTCCCTTCTGGCTTGTGTAGCTCCAACCATGACGTTCCAACTGTATGGCATCATCCCTATTCCTGCATGGCTTCTTGTCCCTGGTATCCTTGCTTATGACACATACTCAGCTATGTACAACAAGGTGAGTTCTCCCTATGCTGTCGTTTTAATGCATGTCTGACTGGCTAACGCCCTTGGTTCAAAGGAAGGGACGACAGATGCTGCTGGACATGTAGGCGGACTTTTAGCTGGCGTTGCTTACTACCTCGCTCTTCGATTCAGGATATTCCGTATATCCTAAGCACGTATTTATTTTTACACCCCAATCTATGTCATAGAAAACAATGCGATTACTTGGACACGAGGAAACAACAGTAATCATACACGGAGAGTTTCTCGAAATGACAAGAGGGGTATTAAGGGTTCTTCCAAGGTCTACGGGAAAGTAGCAGGCACTGATTTAAAGGGGGTACTGGTGCGGGTATCCAAACGGCTGATCTCCTTTTGCAACTTGTCCATGCCGGAAGAGCTGGTGGCCGTTGTAAGTCCACGTGCGCCATGCTTATCGAACAGGTACGTGAGAAGGTTCTTCTTCTCGTCCGCAAGCCCGTCCAGCAGCGCGAAGAGGTGCGTCTCGTCACGCAAAACAAGCTGCGCAGCAATGATCACCGCAGCGGCAGATTCACGTACAATCAGAGATGACTTGTCGTTCAATGACTATGCAACGGGTGAATAGCGGGACGAGCCCGACCAAAGGATGTCACGCACCGATATTAGTGTTCCCTTGAGACGCGGAAGCTCTTCCTCTGCGATCTCAGCAGGGAGACGCAAGATGAATTTCCCAAGTGCAATAAGTCCAAACGCATAGGATGCGGAAATGACATCGTCGTCCGACGTTGCAGGCCTCGGTTCAGCAAGGAATGCACGTAGGCTGGCATGCATCGTGGTGATGCCATAGACAGGCTCAATGTTTGCAGTAAGGGCATCTCGTATGGTGCTGGTGGCTTCTAGAACCTGTTGGAAAATTCAGCCACAAGTTTAATTATCCGAACAAAGATCGTACGTTGAGTTTGTTACAATAGCGTACTCGGAGGAGAACTGAAAAGAGGTCGGATTCTCTACCCTCTATGTATTGACCTTGATTTTCTATAAGTTCCCATAGAAGGATTAGCCCATATTCGATCTCCTCCGCAGACTTGAATATCTCGTAAGATACCTTAAGACTATAGTCGCACGAAAGAGCCTACCTTTGGAGACTCGAGAAACTGGATAAGCGCGTTGAAAAGGCGTTCAAAGTTTTTGTCAACCTCCCAAAGATCGGCGTGGAGGGATGGCAGAGATTGTGATTTGAACAAAGGTGAAGGGCTATTTAGGACACCTTTACCGGGACTAAGAGGTGAAGTCGCGTCGGACACCGGGTTTTCAATCGAGAACAACGTCAGCTTCTGGAGTCCATGAACGCCTAGTTCCCCGTCCACTAATTCTGTGATGTAATTATGAAGTTCTTTCACTTTGTCTTTTGATTGAGTTGCTCGGAGAGGTGTGCCCTGTGAAACCACTTTCGAGACATGAGAATAATTCTCAGTTTCACAGAAGCATGACTTACAAGCTTTCCTTTTCAACAACCAACCCGTCTCATGCTTCTTGCCCTGTAGCACATCTACTAAGGAAGAAGGTGGCTGCCCGCTACGAATCGGGCTGTCCTGGAACATAGCTGCCTGCCTCAAGATGGCCGCGTTCCTATTTATGGGGGTGGCCGGAGGCATCGTGCGGCTCTGAGCAAGAGGAACTGACATCGGTTTGTCCTTGTTTTTGGTTTTGGGAGCAGCATACCCATTGGTGCTACCTACCAAAAGAGAGGGTGGGAGCGTAGAATGGTGTAAGCTCTCCTCCTCTGGGTCTACCAATTCCAGCAACCGTTCTGCAGCACTCTCTGCTTGCTCTGCTCGCGCACGAAGAGCATCTTCGACCACGGGATGGTCGGCAGCCATGTCCGCCACGGAACCAGTAGACAGAGCATTAGAAACGACGGTCGGTTTAGAATCAACGGAATGGGGCGATGCTGAGTGATTATTAACAGTCCTTGTCTGCGGGGTCATGGGAGGGTATACCTCGAAAGGGGTGGAAAACGATATGAGATTTATGGAATGATCCCCATCGGAATCACTATCTGGAATAGGCACGATTTGCGCTTGTAGAAGAGACTCATCATCATCTTCCCCGATTTGAAGAGAAAGTCTTGAACGCTTGGCAGGAATGGGCACAGCAGCTGTGCGGCCGGCGTCATTAGCGTTGCGAGCGCTGGGCGAGACGTGTCTTGACGAGGGCGGCGATGATTGTAACGCTTTACGTACAGTAGTAGGTCGATTCGTCGATGTGGCACTTGTAGCGAGGGGAGATGAAGCTCGACGCTGGAAGTTGCTAGGTGAGGGAGGAGACACAGCCACTCCAGAACCGTTGGAACCGCTAGACGGTGAGCGCGAATGGGAAGATGGAACACCTGTGCCGCTTACAGAACGGGACATTGTTCCCGATATAGTACGGGGTCTCCCTGGCGTCGTTAGAGCGGGGGGAGATACAGATACTTTGAGAGGAGATGATGGCCGAACAGTTGGGGACCTAGGGGAGGTCGCCGGAGAAGCGGGACGTTGTACGGGAGGTATATGGGAACCAGAGGTTGCTTGATGACGAAGGGTGGGGGGTGCTGTTGCAATAGCTTTTGCTTTGGCCCTGCTGGCCGCAATGGTAGCAGCGAGCGACTTCTTCACCTTTGGAGTGGTAGGTGGTAAATTTGTTAGTAATTCGGGTTTGGGACAGAGCTTTTCAACCTGCTTGCGGGCATTCGGATCAAGACTTTCGAGAATTATCAAACCTTGCTCAGGCCAGACGTCTTCAAAAACCCAGAATAAGACACGCGCATTCTCGCGTACAGCTGGATTTGCATCGTTCAAGGCCTTTTTGAGGGATTTTCCAAGTAGCTCCAGTCCATTCGTACTCTCAATTACGTGTTTCGAACGATGACCGTGGACGCCAATGTATTGCTTTACATGACCGACGACGAAAGTTCGTGCTTGTACAGTTTTCTCTTGCAGGGTATTCCATAGAAGCGGAAGAAGGACACGAGGTTGGGCTGAGGTGTGCGCGATAATCGCTGTCACAGATGCTTGAGACTGTTGGGCAGTAATTTTCTTCGTAAGACCCGCCATCTTTAGGAGGTTAGTTAACAGAATCTCGCAGAATGGATCGATCGATGATCCAAGGGCTGCTGCCAGTTCACTGTAGAGCAACGAAGTATTGGCCGAGACGGTTGTTCGAAGACTGACAAGCTGCGAAAGAAGCATTTATATCGTCATGAGACAAAGCGATGGGCAAAAGACATACTGTCTTTAGCGACCACTGAATGAATCCATCTTTTAATAAAGAAAGGAATATATCCATATAACGTGAATGCACGTCTCCTTTCAGCATTCCACGTACTCGAAGAATCGCCTGCTCTCGAGCAGCCCAATTATGTTCTGTTTCCTTCCCCTGTACAGATTATTGAAGTATTACTCAGAAAGAATACAATATGGACTTGCCTCAAACGGCTTCGACATGGCAGCAAACTCGTTTTCTAAGTCCCTAATGGATGCGATCTAAGACGAAGTCGAGTTGCAATAATTTATCAAACAAAGGACAAAAACCTACATATACAGGTTGGATGTCAGCAGATTCATTTGTAGGAGTCTGGGGAGCCGGTGGACCTATTAAAGGAGGACTCGTTGCTGTACGACTACTAGGCCGCGATGCATCCTTCACGCTCCCCTGACTTACAGTCCGGGAAACTCCTCCTATTTGACTTCCTGTTGTTGGTCTTCGGCCCTGAAGCATAAGACTTGGGGGTATATACTCTTTGGTTTTCGTATCAGGCGCGTCTCCATTCTCTGAGCCTTCATGACTGTGAGTGTTACTATTGACTGATGCGCCAAGAACTTTTGACAAGACTCCTTCAACAATGGTTTTCCGGACACCTTTTTTCGTCATTTCCTTCTTTAGATCGGCGCGCGCACCATCCGTTACACCTGGACCTGTGAATAGCTCGATGACTGATTGTCGAGCACAATCCCGGACGTGTGCATCTGTGTCTTCTAGGCAGTCAACGAGTAAGGAAAGGTAGGGACGGATTGGAAATTGATGGTGGGCGCGTCTGATATGCACTAACGTCAGGATGGACTGCTGATTTTGTCAGCATAGGTCCGACTTGCATCCTCTTCATCGTACCTGTTCACGAACTTTCCAAATCTTGCTTGCAAGCCCTCCTTCTCTAACAAACCGTTCAAACATCGCGAGAGGCGTTTCAGGACCCTTGTCTTTTGATTTTGATGGCATCGCGCTTCCACTTCCTGTCCGAAAGGCAAGTCCTCCCATAATCACTAGAGTTTCTCGCGCCTTGAGCTGAGCCTTCTCTTTGTCTCCCAATCGATCAATTACACCACCAGCAGGCAGGAATGTATTGAGTACTTGACGTAGTGTCGCCACATCTACCATGCCAGAGGGGTTCACGGAGGACGTTGAGGACGAGGGGGATCGAGGCTGGGTGCTTGATGCCTGCAAAGGACCCGCTGATCGTGAAAGAAGTAGAGGGAGCAGGGGAGGCAAGGCAGCCAACGTGGCGGTTGTTAAATGTTGGTTAGGTATCCGCAAACATGCTTTCAAGACGCTGAGTAGGCCGTCTGAGTCATCAATCTGTTGCGTTCAAGTTCATAACATCCTGCTATTTGTAGAAAGAGGTTTTTATCACCTCTATTCCACCTTCAAAAGCGGCCTGCATTTTCGATAGCGCGTCAACTTTGATATCAACATCTACAAACGGGCAGATCACGCCAGCGGTTCAGTCATTGAAAGAGCGAAAAACCAACCATTGCTTTTGCATTGATTGATGAGCCGCTCGAGGCCGTCAGAGACCATGGAGGACGAGGAGGCAGGGGCCGCTTGAACAAAACAACAACCTTTACAAAATTGAATTATGGAACAGAAGCGAACCGGTATGATGCCATCTGATATCCTTACGTATACACGTGAAGTACTCTGTGTACTCGCATGTATCCAGTTGTAAAAACCTCTCCTCTTCTTCAAGCTGAGCTTGATTCTCTTGCACTTTCTTCAGCAGATTCTTGTCATTTATAAGTAGTCAGTGGACCCGGACAAAGGCTGAAATGTGGAATAGGTCAAGCAATACAAGCCTGGGATGTGTGTACATAACATCTCACAATCATCCGCTACTCATGACAAAGGACATATTTCTCGAGGGAGCGCAAGAACAATGTAACATATTTTACTGTCCTCCAATCACAACAGCATTTGAAACAACCTATGATAGCTGGATTAAGAACATGACCCGACACAATTGTATCGATGCTACCTGAGCAAAACTCCTTGGACGTGAGCTCTGAACTTTTGACAATGGACGACAGTCGTGCTTTCGTTCGGGAGTTACCTCTTTCCGGCATTTTCTACACCACAAGCAACGGCAAGATGGCGAAGGGCAATTCAGGATCATCTCTTGATTTTTTCGGCTAACACGTGAACCTGTTTGACACCTATATAGTATCGTGTAGTGAGTACGTGAAAGGGACGTGAAAAGAGCTATAGAAACCTTGGGCAATGTATAATATCAAAGGGACCTCTAGCCCGAAACTTCTCGAACGCTCGATAATCTTCCTCTGTGATACTAATCAGTCTGACAATTTTTTCATCGATGGCTGCCAAAGAAGAGTAGTTAGGGTTTGCACGTTGAGCGCAAATGAAATGAGCTCACGACCAGATTTCCGATAGGACGTATTGTACGCCACACATACAGGACAAGATATTGGGAAACGATCTTGACGCAGGGATGACGACACGTACTCCCTCAAGCAATTCTTGCAAAGGCAGTGGTTACATACTGGAATACGTACCATGTCACGTTCCAAGCGTTTTGAACATGACATGCAAGGAAATGATATTGGATTGTCCGTAGAAATTTTGTTGCCCTTCGCAGGCTGACGTCCGTGCTTTCCAAAAAGGTCCCCATTTTCCAAATCCTCTCGAAGCTGAACGGCACACTCGTAGTCACTCTCAATCTGCTTTCGCGCTTTAAAGCCGGATGTGCTTGAATTTTTTTCGCTGGCAGGTTTGCCACGGATAACATTGGGTGATTCAATAGACCTGAGATTGACCGTTTGTAACTCGGCCCTCAAGGATGAGATAGTGGCCTTCGAATCAGCCAGGTCCGTAGTGAGTTCCAGAATCTTCATACTGGCCTCAAGTAGAGATCGGGTCAAAGCGAGGTCGCCATCGAGTGAAGCCTTTGGACCTATTATATATCCACAGAATTGTCTGATAAGATCCATCTGGAAACCAAATGAATCATCTTTTGCTGTCAGAGAGGTCTCGTCGACCCAGAACAAGCGAGACAGATAATTTGCAGTAACCTCAATGGACGTATTGATGATAAAACCGGCACCATTTGGATGGTTTGAGCGGATATGAGAGTCGAACACAAGGAAAACATCTCCTTTTGGTGTTGGTAGTTTCATACATGCCACGATTTCGGGAGGTTTAGTGATTACTACAGCCGACAAGGTGGAGACTTTTTGAGTATTTCTGAAATATCAGAAGTTATTCGCACGGGGAAGTGGACGAGGACACCTTAGCTCACTGTAAAAGCATCCGAAAACTCGCCAATCCACATGTTTCATAGTAAGTTTCCAGAAGATTGACGGAGTTACTAAAGTAAGGCACTTTGAGGATATCTTCCACGTCCAAATGAGAAGGGTTGGTCCAAAATTCACATATCGAAGTTATTTCCTATGAAAATTCGTCATAGTAGACCTTGAGTAGTCTATTGTCGAGTTCGAGATCCCTTGCATACCTCGGCACCTTGACGAGAAGACAGCCAACGAATCAAATCTTCACCCATTACACCATCATTTTGTTTCTCGAATGTAAGGCGAACACAATTCACCGCTGCAAGACCACAAGCTGAGTGTCCTGCAGAGGACGAGTGGCGGCTATATTGACTGAGGCCATCATGAGAAACAAGTAGTTGTTCCCCTGAGAAAACTTGGCTGATGTCATCGATGTCACCAACATTTGAATCTGATACCTTTTCAATGCTAGTGGCCATTCGTTGGTAGCTGATCGTGGAAAGGGTCAATGGCAACGATCTGGAGTTGTCCGTTCCTGATTCGGAACTGTAAGATGCTTCTAAATCTATAAGTAATTCAAGCGTCAAAGAAACCCTATAAAAATCGATATTCCGAATCGTCGTCTTCGAGGTGCGAGAGCTGGTCAATGGTCCAGAAGCCGTGCTGGATTTGATATTCGTTTGAACTTAGATACTCTCCTCCTTTCTCATTTCATTGATGAGTTCGAATACAACCCGAATCAATATTTCTACCTATTAGTGTCTTTCGTGCTGTCTTCCCCTCCGTAAATTATCAAACCTTCTTATCTGAGTGTCCAAGAGATTTTCCTGGTTGCAGGTGATCGCGTAAACGTTGTTTCTGAATCGGGACATGAACAAGTTAGCGATCAAAGATTCAAGAGAAGACAATCCAAATGCTTCGCACTAGGACTCTGAGTTCTGGAAAACCACCTTCTACCTTCCGATCCCATAACAAAGAGGGAGGCTGAGATGGTATCGACAACCATACACGGAAGCGACCGGCGGTTTCCTCAGAATTAAGAGGGATCAAAGACACAGATCCCAATGCTGGCGAAGGAAAAGTAACGAGCAGTTCAGTTTGTGTCCAGCTCGCTCGATGAAGCCTACATTAAGTATGAGGTAAAGTGAGGACTGACGTCTTCAAGACTGACCATCGGCACTGAATCAGGTCAAATGTAGTCAGAAAAAGCTGTAATATCTGGAGGAAATAGATCGCACTCTGTCGCAGAATTCGATTGTAACATTAGGAACGGACAGTATTTCAGGAAACGCGAAACTCGATACATCAACAGGGATCAAATTCGAAGTTGTGGAGCTCTCCTGTTTCTCCTGTGGAAGAGCATTCGACATGATGTATTACGAAGAAATCAAGTTGGACATGTGATCAGTGTGCAACGCGTCATACAGCAGACGCGTTGTTTATTTTACGACAACCCTCGTTGTTTCTCGACTCTTGCATATGATTGACGTTATTATGGAAGGTACTCACGAGGTTGGAGCGCCAACAAAAATCCAAAAGACGACTTCAAAATGGACAGTACATAGTACGTTAGTGGACAATCGGCACGTCGGTACTGACTGGGAGCTGCACACCTTGTAGTTGAAGTGCGCTTAAAACCTAGAGCTGCAGCACGATTTGACTCCATCAGAATTTCTGTGCACACATTTATTAGAACCTTCGAGCGCATCAGCCTCCCTTCAACTCTAGATGGCTGGCAAGATGTCCCAGAACTCATCTCATCGGTGGATAGAATTTCTGTTTCCGAGTCCGCATGTCCATCACATACTCTAGCTCTTGAAGATGCGGCACTTCAAATACACGTTTATCAACCCTCAGACTCAGACTCTTTCGAAGAATTCTCAAATAGTGTTGGGGTAAGAGATGACGATGACGACACGATGGCAGCTAGTGTTTGCGAATTGCCAAACAGTACATGGGAAGGACTATGGGATTCATTGATATATGCGGATGACATTAAGTTGAAACTCTTGGACTACATACATGCTACATTGCTTCTGAGTGATGCTAATGTCAATTGTGAGTCCTTGAAAATAGTCTCATCATTGGTGCATCTTCATTATTGGTCCAGTCAACCTCGTTTCTTGGAACCGCGTAGTTCTGCTACATGGCCCCCCTGGTACTGGAAAAACCTCTTTGTGTCGCGCGTTAGCGCAAAAGTTGTCTATACGCCTCTCTCATCGGCAAGTCGTGATTGAGACATTGCAGCGTCATGTCAAGTATTGACTTATTCTAATCCAGATACTCTCATGCCCGGCTACTCGAGATCAATTCCCACTCTCTTTTCTCCAAGTGGTTCTCTGAGTCTGGGAAGCTCGTACAGCGTCTATTCAATAGTATTACCGAATTGGTCGACGAAGAAGACGCATTCTTAGTCGTTTTGATTGGTGTGTTTCCATGCTTCTACAAGGATGATGGGAGTTTGACCCCGATTGAATAGATGAGGTTGAATCTTTGACGGCTGCCCGAGCAGGCGCGATGGCGGGAACAGAGCCCTCTGACGGTTTAAGGGTTCGTATTCCATCCAATTGCGTACACTTGATTCGCTCACCTTTCCTAGGTTGTTAACGCACTGCTTACACAGCTTGACAAACTGAGGCATCGTAAAAATGTGCTTATTATGTCAACAAGTAACCTTGTGAAGGCCATTGGTATGAACGCCCCCCCTCCGGAAGCTCCTGCTGCTGCTGATCAAGTCCAAATTACAGACAGTGCATTCGTGGATCGTGCAGACATTGTGCAATATATTGACCTACCGTCACGCGATGCCATCTACGAGATACTGCGCACCTGTTTGTGTGAGATTGTGGCAAAGGGAATAGTCACGTCTATCGGAAGTCCAGTGCTTTTGACATGATTTACGAAGCCAAACTGACTGCCGTCTTGGCCATTTAGAACGTACCTACTCTTCGGCAAGCCCATATTTTCGAGGCTACAGCCAAAACGACATCTTCGTCAATCCTGGCTCCGGATGACGATCCGCATTCCAAATCAAAGTCCCTTGCTTTGAGATTATTAGCCCTCGCAGCGCAATGCAAGGTGAATATACCACTTTTATTGTCTTCCTCGACGTCTTCAACTTCTGTCATGTCAGGCCCACAGTTTATCAGGACGTGCTCTCCGCCGCCTCCCGGTCCTAGCACTCGCCCGTTACATTGGCATTGGAAATGTCTATAACTTTAGTGCTGGCTCAACTAGTTCTGCTCCCAGTAAAGCACAACCAGGTCCCAGTTCCAATGGAGGTGCAGATGTTCATGCATGGTTAGATGGCATGGAGAGAGTTGTCCTAGATCAAACCAAGGAGCTACAACGGCTAAACTAAAGGAGACGCCACGAGCCTGTTACTTCTTGTTCTCGCTGTTTTTATACTACTAGCATACAAACTCAGAACATAAATGTAGCCAAGGACACGTCCTCCCGAAGATATTAATCAACATGATATGATGTATTTGATATCAATATCATAAGACTGGTGGTAAACCTTGATTGTAATCGCTTTACTCACTGCCCAACACGAAGTGCGGGGTGCTGAAGTGGTCAATCTTCACGCCCAGAATGTCTGGACATCAAACCTTGCATTGATTGTCAAGGAATAAACAACATCTGCAGAGGTAAAGTCAGAAGTGAATTATGAGCAGGTGAAAATGCAAAATTACCATACCTCAGCCTAGCTTGGGTTACCGCCGACCGGAGACCAGATGTCCAAGGACGCTTTGGGGGGTCTCAGTCTTTGTTACCTGATTACTCTGGAAGAAATGTGGTGTCGAGCGAAGCCTGGCAGGTATCCTGGTAGATGGACGACGTGGAGGTGGATCCTTTGGTATCTCATGCCTGAAACCCACGCGCTTAACCCATTCCTCTCGAGATACTTTTCGCCGGGTATCCTCATCCGCTAAATATATATCCTTGCCTTCCCAGACGCGGCGCCCCAAGCCTTCCTTGACGCGCTGTGTGTTCCGGCCGAGTACGTAATCAACGTGCTTCGAGAATTCCTCAAGCTCGGTGATGTCACGTTCTAGTACGCGTATATGAAGGTCGATGTCAAGGAGTTTGACTGGCTCTTCAAAAGAAGGAGAGGGCAATGGCGGTAAAGAGTCGATGTCAAGTTCGAAGATGTCTGTCTGGTGCGGTTTATTGCGATGACTCCGCTCAACGAGCGAAATGGGCGAGTTGTCTTCTGGCGATTTGGCAGTTGTGTCAGATGTTGCTGTGCCGGTGGTTGATGTGTCGTCCGCATTCAGTGTCTCGGTAGAGAGTATGTCGACAGCAGGTGTCTTCACAGTAGATGAACCGGAGGGGCGTAGTTGTTGGTTTTTTCTTGCGGCCTTCCTTTCCTTCGCCTCTGCTTGAGCTTTCTCCCATGCCTTTCTCTTTTGTACCTTTTCCCGATACTTGGTATAATATTCAAGGTTATATCTTTTAAGCTTCAACACTCCAGGAAGTTTTCGAACTAACCAACGGTTCAAAGTAAGATTCTTCATGCGGTTACTTAATCCAAGAATAGGAAGGAGCGTGCCACGGTTGACTGAGATCCTAGGAGCAGGAATTTTATCGCAGCGACTGATGATACTTGCCTTTGTGACCTGGTCCTTTTGGTGATCCCAATAGATGGCTTCTCTAGCATAGTGTCGGGCAAGTGTTGCATGGCCAGCCCAGGACAAGTGCCGGATAAGCATGATGTAAGACGTTGTATTGGGCGTCGCATGAGGGGGGATCCAGGTGGAACACGGGGGGTTAGTAACACCAAAATCGTCGTCATCGTCAAATGAGGAAAACGTGTGATCTTTAGCACGGGGTAGAGGCTGCGTGACGACCTCGAATGTCTGGACAAGTTTGGAAACATTGCCCATTCGGCCAAGTATATCGATTGTCGTATTTAGAGCTGCTGTAGAGAATGGCTGTTGCGTCGGGGTTCTGGTGGCGGGAGTTTGAATACTAAGGTCCGATTTTATATTTTGGGAGCCCATAAACTCTAATGGTGGGCAGTCGGGAGTTGACAGGTCAATTCCATATCCCCATTTCATCAGCTCATCAAAGGTCTCCATATCCAATGTTTCCTTGAGGATTCGGATGGTCAAATCGAGGTTGGTGGAGGTGAAGGTAATGCGAAGGTTCCGCATTTCACGAACAAGATCGTGCATCATTTTACGAGCTTGTTCCGCCATAGATTCTGCTTTATTCTTCAAAGGAGGAAGGGTCATGCGGTAGGCAATAGCCTGGAGGCATAGGCTGAAGGTCTTGGGTTCAGGCTTTATGCCAGCCTCTTTGAGCTCTTTGTATACATGCATGACGCCAATGTAATAACCAACGGCAGCGAATTGCTCGAGAATGAAATGGTAGTCATCCAAGGCAGGCCTCCCATTACTGGCACGGATGTTGCGGATTATAGTCTGGAAACGGCCTTCGTGTATGTGACGAACCGATGGTGACTTCCCTGCGGCCAAACGCTTGCCTACGCCTACTCGATGTTCAGAGCTTGGGTAAGTGCATTTCCTGAGAACTTGTTGGTGGACCTCCACAGGCAATTTCTCGAATCCCATGACATTGAGCAGATCACTGTAATCTGTCCACACGCGAGATGGGCTGTCACCTCGGTATAACGAATTTTTGAGGTCGTTGTACTTCCGCTCGCGTAAATAGGCTTGAGGCGAAGATTCGGGTGCGGCATTGAGGAGGCTTGGTATGTGAGAGAGGGTTGAGGAACGACGCGACGCAGAAGGACGCGTGGAAGCTCTAGGAAGACGCCGCGGGGCTGCACGGGTTATCGACTGGATTGCAGGGCCGAGAGCATGGTATGAGCGACCACAAGTGGGCATTTCAAAGACCTCGACACGAAAGACTCCGACTGCCTCAAAAATTCTCCGCACGTGTGTATATGTTTG
>JABFYK010000088.1:0-35325 GCA_018849495.1 Termitomyces sp. T123_Mx157
GGCCTTTGGCTTGGACTATCCACGGCCGACGTCCCCTCACAATTACTTCATTGACAGTTCTCAAGTTGCTGTAAGGCCTCTCTGAACTTCAGGTTAGACTACAGAAAGTGTCATGAGTGGACTATAAATAGAAAAGTTTACTATATAAACTGAGTATCTGAGCTTGAGAGTGTTCACTTAGATCCTGTATCTTGGACACCATACATGCAAGGAAGAATCCTTCACAAATATGTGCATGACACAGAGAGATTTGCCAATTGCTTATGCAGTCCAAGAATGTAAACCTTTCTAAAAAATAATAATGTTTATTTGAGCAGATCAAAGCATCAAAAAATCTGGAACTGACCGCCAATTTTTACGGGTCAAAATTCTTTCAGACAATGTTTTTGAGGAATTGGCTTGTGGAAATTAACTTGCTCAATCCAGTTCTTGTAGAATTCTGAAGAAACACCTATTAAGGCAGGTCAAGTGTTTCCCAACAAGTATTTCTCTAGAAACTCCTTACAGAATTTCCCAATCAGGAAATTCTTTTGGGAATTTCTAGAGAAACACTTATCAAAAATCACATAACATGTTTTTAAACAGATGTGCACTTTGAATGTGTTTCTCAACATATGGGGCTCATGTCCCGCACCGCGTTTCATGCATTCATGCAATGCACGATTATAGTAGTACTAAAGAAGTACAACACCAGTCAAAATCAAAACATACACGGAACAAAGTAAGACATACCTCGCATAGCAAGTCCTTGTAGTCGGGGTGTGCGCCTCTCAGAAAGTTGGACTTAAGCTGTTACAGTTCCATACAAGGATATCTTATTGTTGGCTACTAACCTTCTATAAGTACATTATTGGTGCCCGTGTGAATGATTAGGATAAGATGGGATTCTACCTTTTTGTCTTCTTTATGCAACACTGTTCAGATGAGATGAGCATGGAGAACACTTCCTATATGGTCCACCAATATGATCAATCTTTCTCGGAGGGGAACAGAGGGATGGGTGCAATTTGCATAATCACAAACCCATTGCACAATTGTGACATGGTTCAAATTTGACGGAAGCTCCAGTCAAGCCCTTGTCAATTTTGATCCACTCCAAGTTTGGAGCAATGGATTCTATAATTTTTATTTGGGATAGTTACAACCAGGGTGCCCAGGAACCCTGTATCAAATTTCTGAAGCCTTGGAATTACTAGAGAGGTGAACCTCGTATGAAAAAAAGTAAATTTATAAAACAATGAAGGAATACATTTCTTACAGCTCTGGGGATGGCCGACAATGGAGCACGACACGTAGGAATACACGCACCGCTACCGAGAAAATATATCATATAAGTACCTACAAGATGGGCAGCGGAGATTTCGGGGCCCAATCACTGGGATATACTGGGACCTGGCACCGAAATTCAGTGCACAAACACAAGAGAGGGGAAGAAGATACACATTGATATCTATCACTGCTGGCAGCCAATAATATTTCCTGAGGAAATACTGAAAAAGAAACCTGTTATGTCATTTTCAAACAGTGTATTTCAATGGAAAAAGGCTGTAAACAATGGAAAAAGCCCTTTTCCAAAGGAAAGCTTTGTCAAAGAAATGGTATGACAGGTTTCCTTTTCCATTTTTCCAATGGAAACAGGTTCGAGTGTCAGCAGTGTATGTAGAACTGTGGGTCTCCGAGACTTCTAATTCAAAAGCCATTCTTACAGGGTTTCGGTCTTCTTATGCCGGGATCTTGCGTACCTTTGATGCGAAATTATCACGTACACGAACAGATCACATCTCTTGATTGACTTTGGGCGGGTCGTCCATGCCGTTCGTGGCGTTCACTTTAACCCGCGCGTTAATGCACCCACACGCGGCCTCGTTGTAGGAAACGCCGTAGAAAAACCAGACAAACGTGTATCAGGAGCTATCAGGAGCGTGGTCATGTAATCTATAACAGCGATAGCACAGCCTGCAAGGAGAAAAAGAACTGCAGTGGCCCGGCGTATGTACGCGTCCATCAGTTGTGTTGCCACAAGGGTTCGATCAAAAATGTTGACATCTAGCGCGCGGGTACTCAGAGCTCGGACTTGGCAGCGGTGGAATCAAGGAAAATTTGGTAAGGCAGGAGGGAGGAAAGCAGCGATGGTGGCTGTGCGAGGGCCGCGATATAATTGATACGACCATGTGGTATGTTTTTATTCCCGCAACATCACTCATTTTGTGCCCACACTACATAGGTCTACATACATAGCCCCTCCCTCGGGCTTTTTGAAACCAGTCCACTCGTTTATAATTCACGATCACACAATTTACTGACCAACGGTTTTCTGAATATCTAAACACAATCGGTAAGGCCGCACTGCTAGTTTTTTTCCCCTTTCGACGTGTCATCCTCCCATATTCCTTCCTTTCTTCTTTCTTGCCAATTGTTCTAACCAACAACTAGCTGGTCTTGTTGTAATCCACATTGATATTCCTACTCCAGCCTATCAATCTCTAGAAAAAATGTTCGCGACATTCGCATTGACGGCTCTCCTCGCCTCCGTCTCTCTCCTCCGTGTCCACGCAGACGTCACTCCCTCTGATCCTGGACCTGGCGTCGTCTACCAAGTCGGCGGAACGTGTCACATTGCCTGGGTTGGGGATACCCAAGATAAGACTTCGTGGAATAATATGGCTATTCAGCTTATGACGGGGGACAATCTCAATATGATCCATCTTACTAGTGAGTTTTTATTTCCTTGATCCCCCGAGTTTTTGAGATTTTTCTGACGAATTTGAATTGGCATCTTATTATTATAGCTGTGGCGACGGGTCTTGACGGCACTGTAGATGGAACATTTGATCACATCTGTCCATCTGTTCGTCCAAAGCTCTATTAAACATCTCATCCATGAACTCAATCTTTTTCATTTCACTAGGTAACCCCCAACGCCCCAATCTACTTCTACCAATTCACCGCCCCCAATGCACCCGTGAAAGAATGGACGACCCGCTTCACCATCGCCTCCAGCACAGGCGCAACCACCGCACCCACCAACAACACGCAGCCTAACGGGGCCGCAATCCCCTGGGGCACAGGTGCCCTGACCGATCCCTCCATCGCCATCCCGCCGCCTTCCTTCGCCGCTGTTGCGTCCGGAGGGTCTACCAGCTTCGGCGTGCCCACGTCGGCAGCAGCGTCAGTATCTGCACCCCTTGGTTCTTCGACCCCGGCTGTCGCTGGGGCCACGACTGCGCCTCCTTCCGTCAGTTTGGCAACGGTTACGCCCGCGTCGTCAGGCTTTAATGCTTTGTCATCCGCGTCTCGGGTCGGTGCGGTACCGTCTGCGGCTGTGTCGGCGTCTGCGAACTCGACGAGCGATACGAAGGATAATGCGGCTGTAGCTATCGGTGTGGATTCGCGCTTGTGCCAGGCGGTGATAACTCTGGGCGCGTTCACGATCGCGTTTGGGGTTTTGCTCTGATGGAAATTGAGTTGATTCTCTTCTTTTTGCATTTGCATTTGCCATCGACTTGATCTTGCATAGTGATATGTATACGTATATACCCGCAGCACGAGCATTTCATTGCGTATGGCATTTACTATATTTTCATTTGTGGATGGATCGATTTAGATAGGATGTTCTATTCATTTCATTGGTTGTTCTTTGTGCTGGGAACACGTACTGATCTAGTGTGAAGCAAAATGTCATCATTGTCTGTCAATTAGTTTTGTTTAATGTGTTTATCGCCTTCTCGACACTAGCACCTTTAATAATACCTTATGATACCATGATACCATTCAATGAAGGAGGCAAAACTTTTGTTCAACTCTTAGATTGGCCTGTCTAAAAGTCTTCCACGTTTTGCGATCCAACCTTCTATTGATGTTTCGAATTCTTCCGCCATCAACGCAGAATGTCAATATTGTCAATGCTGATAACTTGTACCTGAGGCCATGGATGCAAGAGCGCGCGAAGAGAACGGAGATCAGAGTCGTCAATGAAGACGCAACAAATAAGTAGAAGAGAAGAACATTCACTCTTCTGCTTCATGAAGCTATGAGAAAAGAGATCATGAGTATCCGTTTGGTATCTGAGTGAAAGTCGTACCAGATGAGGAAGTTTCGTCCGTTCAGTGAGGGAGCGAAGATATTCGTCGCGGCCCTTCATCAACAGGATAATCTGCGTTCCGGATAACGAAATTTGAGAACTTGGACGCAACGGACAACGTCCGTGTTTCTTCGTCCTCATCCTCATCCACAATCATAGGGTCATCGTCCACGAGCTTGGGCTCATCACTTTCGGCTTTCGCTTTCTTCCGGCTTGTAGCTCTCTTCTCAGTATTCTTCCATCCTCTCCACCTCCTATCACCGCGCCTTCGTATCTGACGTGTCCCGGTGCAACACAACGCCCACGTAGCCCTCTGGAAGGTCCACCTTCAGTCCCTGTATTGTGCGCCCTCTGAAGGACGAGATAAGACGCGTCGTTGCGTCTGTTATGCGCTTGGAAAGTGATGATGATGCCTCAGGTGCCAGTGCAGGAGGCGCGAATGTAGATTGATACGACCATGTGGTGTGTTATATTCCCGCGACATCACCTACACTACATAGGTCCCCTCTGACTTTTTTATACCAGTCCACTCGTTTTAACTCATCACACAATCTACTAACAACGGTATTCTGAATATCTAAACATATAAGCGGTAAGCCGCACTTTCTATTTCTAGTCTTTCTCTTTCGACGTGTCACCACCTACATTGTTTTCTTTCTTCTTTCTTCCCAATTTCTTTTACCAACTAGCTGGTTCCGTTGTAATCCGTTAACATTGATATCTCTACTCCAGCCTATCAATCTCCAGAAAAAATGTTCGCGACATTCGCATTGACGGCTCTCCTCGCCTCCGCTTCTCTCCTCCGTGTCCGCGCAGACGTCACCCCCTCTGATCCCGGACCTGGTGTCGTCTACAAAGTCGGTGGAACGTGTCATATTGCCTGGGTTGGAGATACGCAATATGAAACTTCATGGAAAAATATGGCTATTCAGCTTATGACGGGGGACGATTTCTTTATGATCCATCTGACTAGTGAGCTTTGAATCCTATATCCCCCGAGTTTTTGGGATTTTTCTGGGAAATTTGAATTGGTATCTTATTATAGCTGTGGCGACGGGTCTTGACGGCACTGTAAATGGAACTTTTGACCACATCTGCCCATCTGTACATCCAAACCTTTATACAATATATCATCCATAGACTGAATTCCCCGTCCCCCTTTCTTTAGGTCACCCCCAACGCCCCAATCTACTTTTACCAATTTACTTCTTCCAATACACCCATGCAAGAATGGACGACCCGCTTCACCATCGCCTCTAGCACCGGCGCAATCACCGCACCCACCAACAACACGCAGTTGAACGGGGCTGCAATCCCCTGGGGCAGAGGTGCCCTGACCGACCCCTCCACCGCTGTCCCACCGCCTCCCTTCGCCGCCGTCATGACCTGGGGGACAACTATCTACTTCCCCACGTCCACGTCGGCAACAGCGTCAGTATCTGCGGCCCCTAGTTCTTCGACCCCGGCCGTTGCTATTACTACGACTGCGCCTCTTTCGCCCGTAAGTCTGGCAACGGTTGCGCCCGCGTCGTCGGGGTTTAATACTTTGTCATCGGCGTCGGCGGTCGGTGCGACACCCTCTGCGGCTGTGTCGGCGTCTGCGAACTCGACGAGCGATACGAAGGATAATGCGGCTGTAGCTGTCGGTGTGGATTCGTGCTTGTGGCAGGCGGTTATAGCTCTGGGCGCGTCTACGATCGCGTTTGGGTTTTTGCTTTGATGGAATTTGAAAAATGAATATCTTCTTGCATATGCATTTGCAATGGACTTGTGTACGTGTATACCCGCAGCACGAGCATCTTATTACGTATGGCATTTACTATATTTTTCATTTCTAGATGGATTGATTTACTTGGGGATTGGTTGGGCTTGGAGTTCTATTCATTTCTTTTTTGATACCTGGCGGTTGTTCTTTGTGCCGTAGGATAGATCTAGTGTGAAGCAAATGTCATTATTGTCCGTCAATTAGCTCTGTGCAATGCTCGCCAGCATTTAGCACTTTCGATAATACCTCCCGATACCACGATACTATATTTCCATTCAAACGACGGAGGTAAAACCTTGTTAACCTCTTAGACTGGCCTGTCTGAACGAGGTTTCGCAATCCACGAGTGTGAACCTTATTCATATTTCAAGTTTTTCCGCCATCAGCGCAGAATGTTGATATTGTCAACGCTGATAACCTGTACCCGAAACTATGGTGATGTCTTGACGGTACAAGTATGAAGAGCGCACGACGAGAACGCAGATCAGAGTCGTCAACTGAAGATGCAACAAATAAGTAGAAGAGAAGAACATTCACTCTTCTACTTCATGAATCTATGAGAATAGAGATCATGAGTGTCTGTTTGGTATCTCAGTGAAAGTCATACCAGATGGGCAAGTTTCGTCCATTCAGTGAGGGAGCGAAAATATTCATCGCGGCCCTCGTCAACAGGATGATCTGCATTCCAAAGAACAAAACTTGAGAACTGAGACGCGACGGACAACGTCCGTGTTTCCTCATCCACGTCCTCATTCATAGGGTCATCGTCCACGAGCTCGGGCTCGGGCTCATCACTTTCGGCATTCGCTTTATTTTTGCTCCTTGTAATTCTCTTCCCAGTATTCTTCGAGTTCAGAGTCCTCCTCTCAAACCCCTTTCCCTTCCTATCATGCGTCTTCGAATCTGACGCGTCCCCGCGCAGCACAGCGCCAACGTAGCCCTCCGGAAGGTCCACTTTCAATCCCTGTATTGTACGCCCTCTAAAGGACGAGATAAGACGCGTCGTTGCGTCTGTCACGCGTTTGGCAAGCGATGATGAAGATGCCTCAGGTGCCAGTACAGGAGGCGCATCGGTATCCACGTTGTCTTCGGTAGCATCTACAGATGCTACAGGTTCCTGTGATGGGCCTGCTTCTTGTGAGTTCGAGGTACCCTGCTCGTCATTAGGGCCATCTTCAGATGGCACTGGCGCGCCAACGGTTTCTTTGGCGGCGTTGACGCGTAGATAAGTTGATATTGGTGCTGGGCCGGAGTAGTCAATGTGGAAGGGCATTAGGTGGGGCTGGCATGTTTTGAGGTCGTCGGCGTCCTCGATTGCTCCGAGTCTGAGAGTTGCCATGGATAAGGCGCGTTCTTGCAGCGTGTCACGGTTGCCTTGTGTCACAGTAGCAATGTGACAGTCACACAAAAAGAACAGTCCCCCGTAGAGGCGCTTTCTTCGCCTGTATAGACGTTTTTTCTTTGATTTCAAGGTTATATGATGTTCTCTGTCGAAACTGCACAAAATATCGAAAGAATTGTGTTGCGCCCATAAGCGTGTGATCCAAATACCGTGATTCTAATGCCGGCACATTTGCCGGCGCTTGACGCGTTTCTTCAAAACTACCAACGGCTGAACCGGCCTCCCTCTTCTCCCCTCCCTAGAGTCTATCTAAACATCCTAGTTGGCAAATATGGATCAGGACCTCATCAAGCTCGTCAACAGACTCCAGGACACGTTCAGTAACCTAGGTTTGTCAAAATTTCTCCTGCTTTTGCGCAAAGCTGACTTGCGGTGTGCAGGTGGGGAGCTGGACATGCCTCAGCTCGTCGTTGTATGTACCATCCGCTTTCCATGTTTTCTATAACTACAAGGTCTCACAACGCGGCTTTCATATAGGTGGGGAGTCAATCGGCGGGCAAATCGAGTGTCCTAGAAACGTGTGTTACTATCTTGTATACTTGAACGACGCTGACGAATTTACAGGATTGTCGGACGGGATTTTCTTCCTCGAGGACAGGGCATTGTTACACGACGACCGCTTGTACTACAACTCATCCACACACCCATTCCGGCAGAACCTTCACCGAACACCCCGCCATATACAGAATGGGCCCAGTTCCTACACATAGACAAGCGTTTCACGGATTTCAATGAGATTCGCAAGGAGATTGAGCAGGAGACGTTTCGGGTTGCTGGACAGAATAAGGGTGTTAGCAAGCTGCCGATATCGTTAAGAATATACAGTCCAGATGTTTTGGATTTGACGCTGGTCGATCTTCCTGGTCTGACAAAAGTACGTGGAATAAATGTAAAACGTTTGGGTCGTCATTTCTTATTGATTCGCACAGATACCCGTAGGCGACCAACCAAGCGATATTGAGCGACAAATTCGTAACCTCATCCTTGATTACATCTCAAAACCCAACAGGTATGTCATTTGCTGTTTCAAAAGGACGTCTCTTATAATGTCTTTTCTAGTGTCATCCTATCCGTGTCACCGGCCAACGTCGACCTCGCCAACTCTGAATCACTGAAGCTCGCTCGCCAAGTCGATCCTCAAGGCCGACGCACCATTGGCGTTCTGACGAAACTCGACCTCATGGACGCTGGCACCAACGCTCTTGATATCCTTACTGGGCGTGTCTACCCACTAAAATTAGGCTTCATTGGTGTTGTCAATCGCAGTCAACAGGACATCAACTCGGAAAAGAGCATGTCGGATGCACTAGAAAGCGAGAATGAGTTTTTCAGAGGTCATCCCGCCTACCGGAATATTTCGCACAAGAATGGAACAAAGTATCTGGCCAAATCGCTCAATCAGGTTCGCTTGTTGCCTGTTTTGTTTTCCGTGAAGTGGAAAACACTAACGCTCATTGCTAGGTGCTGATGAACCACATCCGTGAAAAACTGCCGGACATGAAAGCGCGGCTCAACACGCTAATGGGCCAAGCTCAGCAGGAGCTCAACTCCTTTGGTGATTCCGCCATATTTGGAGACAAGAACCAGGCAAGAAGCTACACAAGTCTTCTCTAGCTATATGCCTTTCTCATTCCCATAACAGCAAGGATCGTTGATCCTCCGGCTCATGACCCAATTCGCGCGCGATTTCGTCGCATCAATCGAGGGCACGAGAATTGATATCTCAACGAAAGAACTGTCAGGAGGTGCACGGATATATTACATCTTCAACGACGTCTTTGGGCAGGCGCTTGCTTCAATCGACGCGACTCATAACCTCGAGAGTCAGGATATCCGAACAGCTATCCGCAACTCTACTGGTCCGAGGCCAAGTCTGTTCGTGCCGGAGATTGCGTTCGACCTATTGGTGAAGCCACAGATAAAACTCCTGGAGGCGCCGAGTCTGCGATGCGTGGAGCTCGTGTATGAGGAGCTAGTGAAGATCTGCCATAATTGTACAAACGCGGTATGTCCCAAAACGAAATGTTCCCCATCTATGCTCAAAGCCTCTCTTCTCCTGTTCTCCTTGATAGGAGCTCGAAAGGTTCCCCCGACTGCATGCACAGCTGATTGAGGTTGTGTCGGAACTGCTCCGTGAACGGTTAGGGCCCACGTCCGAGTATGCTCAGAGCTTAATTGAGATACAAGCGGCGTACATCAACACCAACCATCCTGCGTTCATCTCCGGATCTGCACTCACTGCACAGCAGAATAATATTCCCCAACGACCACCTGCTCCTCCTCGGGTACGTTTTTCCCTTTTTCCTACCTCATCTATAGCTGACGTCACTCTGTAAAGCCAACATCCACCGAACCCACGACAACTAATGGGCTTTCAGTAGAAGAGGAAGACGAGACCTCTTCCGAAGATAGCATCTTCCCTCCGCGGGACTCCCGCTCCGTCTCATCAACCGTGCACGACCGCTCACGGTCCAGCATCTCAGCAAGCACCACCACCCCCTCCATAGCCGTAGGCACCGTCGACAAGCACACCTCCCGCAGCCGACACTCGAGCCAAAACCAAAACCAAAACCAAAACGCACGCGATTCACACAGGGCCCAATCAGGGCCAGTGCCCAACGGCAGCGGGTCGTCCCCTACCGCGCGCGAGACGTTCCTCAATTACTTTTTCGGCCAAAACGGCCCCGGCCCAATCTCGGGATCGAGCGTCGAGAGGAACCAGCACGCTGTGGGTGGGCATGCGGGTGGGCAGAACACGATTTCGATCGTGCCTGTGGGCAGGGACGTGAGTGGTGCGGAGACGGTGCTGTCGCAGGGGCTTATGGCGGGAAAACGGGGTATTGATGGGAATAGTGCGGCGTATGATATGAAGAGCTTGGGCAAGCATATTGAGGCTGTGAGTGCTGTGCGGGTCAGCTGAGACGAATTGAATGAAGGCTGACGGATGTTTCCTTTGTTTGTTGACAGGTCTCGGTTGAGGGCACCCACATGACGCCCCGAGAGGAGATGGAGACATCCCTCATTCGCTCGCTTATCGCGTCGTACTTCAACATCGTACGCCAGAGCATTCAGGATTTGATTCCTAAAGCAATCATGCATCTCCTCGTCAACCATACATCACAACACGTTCAGAATCGTCTCGTGTCGTCGCTGTACAAGCCCGAGCTGTTTGCGGATATGCTCAATGAGGACGAGGCCCTCGTGGCGGAACGGGCGCGCGTAAAGGCGTTGTTGGATGCCTATAAGGAGGCTTTCAAGATTCTTTCGGACGTTAATTTGAAGTCGACATAGTAGAAGGGAGAGGAGTGAAGAGATATATCATATAGATTACATCACCTTGGGTTCTGGTTACCCCGAGCCCGCCTAGTAGCAGTTGGACTGCGTCTTACTCAAAAGTACACATGCATTCAGATTCATACATCCTTGCGTGCCTTTCTGTCTCGTTGTGATATTTGCCAGATGACGAGTAGTTGAATCAAAATCAAACAGATGCTGAGTCGGCCACCCCTGTACAAATGGTTACTAACTTTAATCCAGATACTAACTCGGATTTATGTAAAGTGAAGTAAGAATAAAAATGGATTAGTAAAGTGGGGCAGCCCACAAAGCCGTATCATTCGTGTATATAAACCATCTGTATATATCAGACATGATCACACAAACGTATCATACGTAAAGAGCGCGCAAGCGCGATGATTACCCGAACCACGCAACACAACCAGCGAGAGGGGAAACAAGCAGACGGCGGGACAGGAAAGCAAGATGGGTTGACACCTTCCCACCTGAGTGGGAGAGGGAGACCAACCCGCACATTCAGCGCATATGGCCAAAAAAACCTCTGTATACATAGTGTGCTGGGGTTTTATGGGTCGGCATCGGCAGCGGGCGTCGTGGTCGAAGAATCGGTAGCGGTAGCGGTACTACCCTTCACAGCGACCCACTTCTCTTTCGCCTCCTTCGCCGCCTCTTCCTTATTTTCCTCAGATTTCTCTGCGTCGTCGTCGTCCGACGTGACGCTCTCTTCAGTGTCAGCGTCGACACCGGTGCCGTCAGACTCTGAGGAAGCAGACGACTCCGTCGTCGTGGTCGTCTCCTCTGCTGATGAATTTGGTTCAGTAGGAGTCGAGGGGACGGTGACTGTAGAAGAGCTACTCTTCGCCACCTCCTTTGCAGCCTCCTTAGCGAGCTGCTTCTTGGCCTTGGAACGAGCTTCTTTACGCTCGAGTTTCTAGAACACGGGTATCAGAAACAATATGTCTAACAAATAGATGCATCATGATCCTACCTCTTTGATATCCTTCTGTTCTTTCTTTTGGAGGCGTCAATAATGCGGAATACACTCGATCGAATGAAAGAAGTTACCTCTTTTGCTTCCTTCTCCTCTTTCTGTTCAAAGATGATCATCAGTCAATTATATCTTAGATATATAGATTTAAGTCTGAACGAAGAGCACCTCTTTCTTGGCCTTCTCTTCGGCTTCCTTCTGTTCTTTGGCTTCACGCTGTGTACAGTGATGAGATATTAAAAGGTGGAACTTGGGATAAAATAGATACCTCGGCCTTTTCCTTCTTCAACTTCTCACGAGTTTCACGTTCTTGAATAACCCACTCTTCAACTTCGTTAACACATTCACGGGGACGAGTCTTGTTCTTGAGAAGATACCCTTGAAGAGCAGCAACCTTATAATAAGAAAGACGTTAATGGAAGCAAAATGGTAGCTAAGGATCGTTAGGCTCACGCTCAACTCATCCTCAGGAATCGCCGCGGCAAAACGTTTGGCAAGCTCAGATATTTCTTCCTCACTCAATAATGGAATAACGTGAGCAGCATCCTTGCGGTTAGGGAGAGGAAGGTTCGTCTGTACGGAATCTGTGGATGCAGCATTGGATGCCGCGTTATTACTCGCAGGTTTACAGGGGAAGAAGCACTTGAAGATGCCCTCGGCTTGCCATTTTGTCGCATGCGTAAAATTTACCCATACATCCATGCGACCTGGCCGCGAAAGTGCGGGATCAAGGCGCTCAATATGATTTGTTGTGGCAAACAGAAGGCTATGCATGTCATTTATTCATCAATCAAGATAGACTGAAGAAAGCGTGAGACGTACCGTCCCTCTGCGGCTGCCACTCCATCCAGACTATTCAGTAAGCCGCTCAAACTCAACGTAGAACCATCATTAGGTTCAGTAGTGCTACTAGAAGTGGATGCCGTCGCAGCCGTGGGAGTTCCGGTAGATGAGGAATCACGACTGACTGAACGTGTGAATGCAGCGTCCAGATCTTCCAAGAGCAAGATACATCTGTTAGGTTAACCATCAGTCAAGTAAATAGAATGACTCAAAAGAAGGTACCTCGATGGTACATGACCCATTAACGTTGTTAGTGTGTTATCACTCATCCTGTATATGAAGGAGTCAAATCACCCCTAGCAGATAATGAAAATTCCTACCCCTTGGAGGAGAGGGAGACGACATAGATGTCAAGACCCAGCTCTCCAGCTAAGGAATGGATAAGAGAAGTTTTGCCGCTATCAAACGGTTTTACATATGGAAAGGGTAATACATCAGAAAGAGACATACCTCCCAGGCACACCGTGGAGCAAATAACCTCTGCGAAAAGGAATACCTGATATTGCTGGTATTAAAGCTATTAATGTTCAGGATTTAGGCATCACAGACCTCGCTCCGCATACCTAATACGGTAGGTTAGATGGATCTAAGGAGTAGGCTGTGGAGCATACCATTCCTCCGAGGTAAGGAAGTCCTTGCAATCAGCCAAAAGCATATCCTTCACACCGGGTTGAAGCACAATGGAGCTCATAGGCCTTTTTTGTCTAGCACCGTTCCAGCGCCAGCATCCGTAGGTCCTGAGATGAGAAAAACTGAGATTATGTGATGCACAGATGGACAACCAAGTCTTACGTGTCGGCCATGAATATATGAACACGGTGCTCGGCGTCTTTCTCATATTCGCGTTTCGCTTCAAGAACGAGCTTTTTAAGTATATCGTTGTTACGTGCAACGACACTGAAATAAGATGGTGAGAAAGCCTTTCGAAAATAACGGGCATAACAGGATACCTGATCTTGAGAGCTGACCCCTGGCCATAATCGGGATAACGTTTGGTGCGGGTAATCTTAGAAAAGAATCTCAATAACAAGCCCGACCATTGGAGTGTGGGAGCTCACTCTTAGCCAGTGACCGCGATAATATATTGTATGGGTAGTATCTGTTGTTGTGGTACTTAACATGCCGAGAACGGGAGAGGGGTACGGCTCACCAACGCTTGGCATGAATGCAACTTTACGCTTTCGGCGTCCGTGAACCAAACCCTCTTCTTCCTCAACATCCTCCTCATCCTCCAAATCACCGGCTGTCGACTGTGTGAGGCCACTACGCGCAACAGACCGGGTGGTGATTTCAAACTCTCTACTACGACCCCAAGCAGGTTGCTAAGTAGTTGAAGTGATCAATAGCACACACCAAAAGGTATAATTCCATCATTACCTTGGAGAGCCAGTGCATTAACCTGAACAGTCTATAAGACGTGAAGAAAGCTAAGTAAACATGAAACACACCAGTCGTAAGGATAGTCTTCCTGACTAAAATGTGCTGTCAGGAAGAAAGCTAGCGCGGGGATTTGAGAAGCCATATGAGTGCTGAAGGTCGTATGTTTGCGTACAGTCTATGAAGCCATTCCAGGCCGATACAGAAACACGACGAGCGGTCTCGACAGTTCCACCAATAACAACGAGTTTCTTAGTGAGTCACTCAGGGTCCCGAAAGGTAGCGTTCAAAGGTCGAGATACGTACGAGAGTGTCCTGGATGGCCCCAGTATTCATGGCCAGGGGTGAGAGTATGTTCTTGATTGCGTCCATGAGAAATGGACGTCGTATGGGGCGACGCACAAGGGAAAGAAAGAGAGGCAGACGGTGGTCCTTACGCGTCGGCCTTATATGAAATTGATACGTGCCTCGTGGTTAAGAAGGCAGGCAGGGTAGCGCCTAAGCTTGAATGAGTCCGCGGCACCTATCCCACTTCGGTGTTCCTAATTCCGAACTTTTTCAAATCAGTCTGACTGACTTGCGATCACAGGGAATCAGCAACTAACTAGTCAGAAACATGTCAAGAAGCGCCCAAAGCAACGGTCTCGGTTGGGTCGCTCCCGTAGAATGTCTTGAGATTTTTGCTCCGCCCCTCTATTCAATGTTCACAAAAATCTTGACTCTGTCCCGTCGTCGGAATTACGTTTCACCATTCATCGTGGTCGAACCTGAAGGCCTGAAGTGGCGAGCCGCCGAGTGAAGTGGACCCTGTCACGGTTGACTACCAGATGCTCTACTCCAAAAAAGCCAGCGCTTTACGGGAAAAAGAGGCATCGAAAGTTGCATGACACAGCGTGTGTACATCCAGTAAATCCGAATGAGTTAAGCTGGGAAGGTATCGCATACATCGATGAGTATGTAGCAATAGTAAATTAGTGCAAAATCAATTGTGGGTTGATGATGGTAACCGGGTGCACAGGTGAACTTTCTGTGAAACCACCTCCATCTGCTGTACACGCGTCTTTATTGGCTAGTTGTGCGATCTGTCAGAGTCTCTCCTTTGACTGCGGACTCGGCAGCAGCTTTAATCATTCTCGTGGAGGCTGGGAACACATATAAAGACATCCGAAGGACAATTTATTAATATCCACTCCGAATCATTTCTCACGAGGATCGACGTCCTTATACAAAAACTTCATATGTACACACTTGATACAAAAATTCCATTCATCTAAATACAGACCATCAACGTATCCGAACTTTATAATATGATTGAAGGGGCGAGCATCCTTATTTTGGCTTCACTCTTTCAATCTCTAAAGACTCGGTCCGAACGGCTACTAAGGGCGACGCGGCGTCGTTGGGGCAGTGTGTAAGTCATTCCATTCTCTCATGTGTTCTCTGTGCACATGACGATGGTCTCTGTCTACCCACCAACTGCATTCTCAGACTAACGCTTGGTCATGCGAGACTGTCGATTATCAACAAGCGCGGGCGTCTATCTCTTGCGATGACGGGCTAAAGATTTGTGACCAGAGTGGGAATGGATACACAAACTGTGGCGCAGCCACCGCACGCGTGCGAGACAATTTTTGCAATTTTCAATGAAAAGGCTGAGGGGTAACACTCGAAGGAGGAGGATAAGTACGAAGTGGGCGCAGACCGGCCCTGTATCCGTACACTTCAGATAATCCTCCGTGATGCCGGATTCGCCAACCGCATGTGACCGCCGACAAAAGTTGACATTTTGTTATGCCACGTATGTCATTGCCTCGCATTTAACACGCTGCGCTCGAACATAACCGACCCCAGTCTCATACTCAATTCGCAGTCGTCATAGTTTATTGCGATTCTGGGGTTTTATGACCAGATCCTTCGTACCATACAGTGAGCTTTGATCAGGAGTCCTCAGCTTCGCATTCGATATGTTCAGGGAGTGATCTCATCCTCGGAAGGATTCGATGAATCGCCCTCCCAATGTAGATCCAGCATGGAAGACCAACAAAAATGGTTCCTGGTACACATCCGGAAGTAGAACGGAAGTTTACAGTCGGACTTGAGTCATTTGGTCGCGATGCGCGGTTGCGTCGTGCACAAATGACTTCGAATTGCCATCAGTGGCAATCTCGTGTTTACTGGGTGGCAATGGCTAGACTAGACCCGACGCCTGGTCACATGTATATGCCGTCCTCGAGTTGCGCCCTGAGCTGAGGATCCTGACCCCTGACTCCAATCGAGGATGACCTCTTGGAGCTCTGTTTCACTTGAAAAAGTGTCTCGATTCGGGCCGCCCTACTAATATTGAATAGAGTGTGGGGGGACCAAAGATACCTATAGGGCGGATACAAATACCGCCGCCCTACGCATCATGTGTGTAAGGCATGACCATCAATGAAACCTATTGTCCTTTGGAGTTGATTGATTATAATACAGATTAGGATGCCCCTGACCTGAATGTGGCAACAAAGCAATACTATTCCGATAACAGTAGAAGAGGAGAACCACGATGACATACTTGTACATACCTGTACATCTACTTGAGATGAACTGCAAGATAATAAGATGAGGACGATGAGGACGGGATTGGGATCGTAGAAAACCAGCAAGTTCGCATTAATTCGTCCTTGCGTCTCTGAGATAGACAAGATCAGATTCGTTGCCCAGCCATTCTGCTTGATGTCCATACTGCATGGTGTCAATTATTTGGAGTGTTGGACAGCTATGCTCCGACTTCATCGACATTTCTCCGAATCAGGATGAATCCAAGTCAGCGCTCGCGGCGATTATCAAAAACGTGGGCGAAATAATGCCTTACTCCCATGAGAGCGCTTCACAGCACTACCGCAACTGGCAGTACTAAATTACCTCATGCGCAGAGCATAAGGTAAAAGACCATAAAATTGACGATATGAAGTCCGGGTTTGTGGTGACGGGCGGACATGAGTGTAATTTTTCGACCGCGATTGGCAATTCAGACCCTGAACGTGACGACATGAGAACAAAGAATCATGATTGTCCCTCCGTCAGTGCAGGTGGGAAGTTCAGGGTCGCTCAAAAATGTCCGGCAACCTTGTGGAAACGGGCTACAAAGCTGTGGGCATACGTACTTATCATCGACTTCGGATACTCGCGGTAGAAGTTCTGTGGGAGGGTTGATATTGTTGAACGGAAATTATGCCGGGCCCGGATTGTAGTACCATTCGAATATCCAATTAGGCCAGCACTTAAATTATGATGCGTAAAGGTTAATGATTTAATGATGCTTGTGGAGTCGTCGAAAGAAGCCGGACACGTCCCCCGAACATCAGACGTTTACATATGGGGTGAAAAGTACATCAGGTCATAAGATCATCTGGTTTCCACTTAGTGGTCTTGTTGGGACAAAGAACATAATAGCTTGCCTAAGGGATAGCAAGGGTCTAGTCCCTTCGCTGCAGAAGCGAACCTAGCTCCATTTCTTCCAGTGTCTCATCTTCAGGTGCCTGCACAGAAGGCACACTCAAACCCTCCGACATCTCTCTCTTTACACACAACTGTTCAGCCACGGTGACTGTGAATATGGCGCCCGCGACCATGATGAGCCAGAAGAAGCCAGAGGTGGGTATGGAAGCCGAGTAATAGCTTGTCAGAACGAGGTGATTGAACAGTAGCGTCAATGAGAAATCAAGAATAAGCCGGGGTCGTCGGACGAGAGAGTAAAGGTAAAAGATGCTAAAAGAAGTCCCGGTGCAACATGAGCGAACAAAATGACAAGAACAAGTCTGAAGAGTTGTACGTACTCCGCAGAGCACGCAACAAGCCAGCATAACGCAATTATCCAGCCGCGTATAGGATCCGTCCGTCCATCCCATCGGTCCTCCTGCAAACCATAACCAATTCTCTTCCCACCACTCCAAGCCCAGGAATAGCCCCCGCGGGCTCCATGTATCCCACGAACCGTTGGTCGACCTGCCATTTCTCGCCAATCCATAATCATTCCTATACAGTACATGCCTGTCAAACCACTGCCGAGTAACTTGAAAGTGATTGCTGGACTCACCAATGTTGGCTGCTCCGCCCTCATATGTTAGTGACGTTAGCTCGGCGAATATAGCAAGTAACGAGGGAACCAGTATTGATAATGTAAGATAATGAAGAGTCTGCATCGATACAATCTAGAAAGGCGTCCAGGTCACTCAATTGTTCCGGTCCTAGATATACGAGAAATACCAACTTGAGATATGAGAAGTATAGGATCCCAATTGGTATTCGTGGTTTTCGGCGCCATGATGGCTTGCGAGAAAGAGAAAGATTATAAGAGACGTCGTAGCGCGCTGGGCGAAGAAGCTGCCATGCAGCGTTGTAAGTGATTGAGAACAATGAGTCTAGGGTTAGGTCTATTGGCAAAGTAAGCCGCCTGAAATTACTTGTTCGGGTCAAATGTGTTCGTCCATTCATGTTCATTAATTAGGTGCTGCGTTGACGTCTAAACTAGTGTTCGTGTGATTCCTCCCCACAACATGCTCAGTTCACCGTATGAGCGACTCCCGGACAGGGACACTAGTGCTCCTGCGTCGGGTTCATCTCTCACCAGCAAAAACCAAACACTTGCACGGCCCGAGACTTACTACGGAGAGGGCCCTTTTGATCTACCAAGTTCAGACGATGAGGATGACCAGGAGACTGGAGGACTTCTAGACAAGCAGCCTCTGCCGTCTAATCCCAATGTAGCGGAACGTGGGGGTGTGCTCCCATCGGGTTCGGGCCACGCGACAGACGATGATCCAGACTTGAAGAAGAAGGATGTATGTTGAACAAGGACGCTTTTCTTCAAGTATTCCTTGAAGTATCTTTGCGTGCCACCTTTTTGTTCGAGTTGCAACATGCTAATATCTGACAGTTGTTTTCATCTACTCGACTCTTGGGTGTTCTTCTATTCGTTGTAATCCTAGGGGCTTCTTTTATTGGCTACTCTGCTGCACGATCATACAAGACATCTGTAATATACCGTACCGGAACGCAAAAACTTAACATGGACCATATATTCAATGGAACTTTTGCCGTCGATTATATGAATGTTAACTGGGTACCTGAAGGTGTGTTTTAAAGTGTCCTTCCCTACTATAATCCAATCTTGTCCTGTCAGCTGGCGATGGCGTGTTTTCACTTTTCGAGTATGGAGACCTCAAGCTCGTCGATCTGAGAACAAAAAGTACAAAGGTTCTGGTGTCTTCTGGGGACATCAAGAATGTTAGGCCGCTTCTTATTATCTGAGATGGTGAAGGCAATGTTATTGACTCAAAAATACGCAGGAGAATGGTGCACAGCTTGCCTGGTTATCTTGGGAACTATCACCAGATATGAAGTACATTCTTTTGAAGGCTGACTATCGCAAAGTGGGTATACATCCCGCTATATATAGGTATGACTGATTTTTTTTTATCACAGCAATGGCGCTGGTCAAGATTTGGGAATTATTATGTTCATGACATTGCAGAGAAGATTACTCATCCTATCATACCGCCTACCCATCCTTCTAACACTGCCTATGCTACATGGGCACCTCAAGGACATTCTATTGCCTATGTCACAGATAACGATCTATATGTACTTGCTACACCGACGTACGTTCCCTCAACTCATTCCTTCTCTGTACTCTAACATCCTTTGTTTAGCTCGCCCCCAATCCGCGTCACCTCGTCAGGAAATGCCTCACTGTTCCACGGTGTTCCCGACTGGGTCTACGAAGAAGAGATCTTCTCCAGCGATTTCGCTCTCTGGTGGGCCCCCGACGCTACCAAGCTCGCTTTCCTTGCGTTCGACGAAACTAACGTTGATACTTACAACTTCCCCATCTACAATCCTACTGAAGACAGCAAAGCTGTGATTCCATATACGAGCGACGTCAGAATGAAGTACCCTAAACCTGGATACAACAATCCTCTCGTGTCCGTACATGTATTTGACCTCCAGAAACACCTCGCGGACGCTGCGTTGGGCACTGTAACAGGTTCGAAACTCTCTGCTGCAGAAAATACATATGAGCTGGAGTGGGCAGATCGACATCCTAAGAACGATAGTGTCATTCTCGAGGTTGCGTGGGTCGGAAACTCGTCGCTAATTGTAAAGGAGGTGAATCGGAATGCGGACGACGGGAACGTTGTGCTCTTCGATATGACTAACTCGACTTCGTGGTCGCAAGGAAAGGTTGTTCGCAAGCTTGGGAAGAAGGGCGAGGAGGGAGATAGAGGTTGGATAGATAATGTAAGCTCTCCACTTACGTGCTGATTGTCAGCTCAAAAACTTAAATATTGGCTGGGATTATCAGGACCAAAATATCCGCCCACTTCCCACAAATCTGTCTGCCGGAGGAATAGACGCCTACCTCGATATAGTGCCTACTCCAGAAGGATACAACCATATCGCGCTTTTCAGCCCGGCAAGCTCTGGGGCTCCCCGCTTCCTTACTAGCGGTAACTGGGAAGTCACTGATGGTATCAAAGGCATCGACGTCGAGAAGGCTATGGTGTGAGTTCCGAATCACATCTAACCGTGTTTAGCCTAAACCAATGGCAGGTACTTTGAGGCTGCGAACCCCTCATCCATTGAGCGTCACGTCTACTCGGTACCAATACCCAAGGATTTTACTTCCAAAACTGTAGAACCAATTGCGTTGACAGACGTGACGAAGCCAGCTTTCTACTCAACTAGCTTTTCCCCCGGCGCTGGTTACTATGTGTTGAATTATCAGGGGCCAACGATTCCATGGCAGAAGATCGTACAAGTGGGCAACTCCTGTAAGGCGTTGATATTTATTCGATTAGCTCTCGACTTATTCGTCTGTGGAGCTTTTGAATACATTCTAACTAAGAACGAGTGGCTCGCAAATGTCACTATGGAGTATGAGGCGCCGACCATTGTGCGCTCTACCATTGTCAGTGACGGATATGGTCCGTGTTAATCCATAACGAGTATTGATTACTGGCTGAAACTGTTTGACCGTCGTGCATGCGTAGAGTTGAATGTTCAGGAGCTTCGGCCACCGCGTATGGACGATTCTGGACGCGTCAAGTATCCAGTTCTATTCCGGGTGTACGTCTGCCCTCCTCGGATACTTGACAAATATTAATACTGACTGACCTTTATGCTCTAGCTACGGCGGCCCCAGCAGCCAAATGGTTGACCTTAAGTTTGCACGGACTTGGCACGACTATCTCGCCTGTGGGCTGTCGTATATTATTGTGACTGTTGATGGACGTGGCACGGGATATAAGGGTCGCCATTTGAGGAATCCCGTAAAAGATAACCTTGGCTTCTATGAGACAGTTGACCAGATCAATGCTGCAAAGTACGTGGAGAACGCCGATTGGTTCCGGATTTCTTTGTATTGATGTAAGCCTGCGTCCAAGGATCTGGGCTGCGAAGGAATATGTGGACAGGAAACGTATCGGAATTTGGGGCTGGGTCAGTTCTTATTCATTCGAAGGTTCCCCAAACAAGCTAATTAATGGGCGTAGTCGTATGGTGGGTTCATGGCTTCAAAGGTCGTGGAAGCCAACGCAGGCGTACATTCTTTATCAATGGCTGTTGCAGTATGTGATTTTGAATTCTGCCTTCGCTATCTGGACTCACTCTATTTCTGACAAGCCGGTAACCAGTTGGCGATTGTATGGTGAGCCCGGCAGCATCCCGTACGTGCCATCAGTTGATGACAGAAATTTAGATTCGATATACACGGAACGCTACATGAATCTACCGCAGCGAAATCCAGGAGGCTACATCAACGCGTCTATCTCCAACCTGACTGGCTTCCATAATGTTGACTATCTATTGGCTCATGGAAGCGGGGACGACAACGTGCATTACGCGAACTCGGCACACTTGCTCGATATGTTTACCCAGGCCCAGGTCCGGAATTTCAGATTTAGGATGTTCACTGATAGGTGGGTTGACGGATGCCGAGAAGAGCTCGCTGATTGGCTGAACGGCACATTCGGTTTACAGTGATCATCGGATATTGCGTAGAGGGGCGAACAGGGAGGTGTATCAGTTTATGACAGATTTCTTGATCGAGAAGTGGGGCAAAGGCGGGCGGCGAAGGGGCTGGTAAACTGGCGGGATATGGAATGTATTATGATGGCTGTGTAGAAATCAATCGAGATTGGTCTAGACCGTTGTGATGAGATTAGAGTTCCCGGGCCTAGATCACAACAGGGTCCAGAATGGACCCATTGCTGAGATAAATATGCAAAAGCACTTATGAGAAATAGTAGCGAATCAATGCCCTTCCCCGTTTCTTTTAACAATCAAAACCACAGAATGTTGCCAGCACCGACGTCTCGAAAGCGAGAACGGCCAAGAGGCCTGTGGAAAGCTCGTGTGATGCCACCCCGGCTCCCGGCCCAAATTGACGTCCACGAAAGGAAACCATCCGGCGAAGAGTACAACGACAACGACGACGCATCATCATCTTCATCGTCTGCCTCAAAACGACGGCGACGCTCATCTTCTCTCGAATCTCTCAGCGACGTTGAGCATTTTTACTACTGGGACTATTCCCGAAGCTGCAGCCCCTACCCAGACCGTATAAACAGCTGGGAAACGTCACAAAAAAAAATGGACGTTTCTTCCATAGCCGGCCCAGCCAATTCGACTGAACAAGCTTCCTGGACCTATGAGGACTGGGAAGATCTAAAAGACCTCTTCGTTCACGCTATTGATCAGTTCGAAAGTGGGTCAGCCACAAACGATCCCCGCTGTTGGCTAAATGGCAGATTCTGTAGATGCTGGTACCGCAGAAGCGTTGCCCACCATCAGAGGCGTCATTCACGAGTGCCATAGGCTCATGTTGACGTACCCGGATCCGTCGGTGCTCCTCATGAACCCTCCACCAAAGCGTCATTTATCAGGAATAACCTCTCCATCTGATGAAGCGGTCTCTAGCGTTCTGTTAAGCTCTGTGCCGACGAAGCCCCACAAATGGTAGGCCATGTCGTAAATCGTTCTGGATTGCCAATCGATGACCAAAATAACTTTTAGTAATTGCGTCGAACTACCTACTGCTTTCTACGTCATCCTAGGCACTGTGCTCTTCATGTTCGGCAACATAATTGACCAAGATCCGGAACAAGCTGCCCCAGGTGAACCTGATACGCCCCTTCCTTACTGGCTGGCTGCCCTGGATGTATTCGAGACAGGTGAAAACTTACCCATCCGCACCAGCGGACGCGGTGCCGAGATCCCCGAAGACTGGCAAATGGCTATTGTCTGGGGGCGCACGCTCGTTGCTCTTGCTGAACAAATCGTGACTCGCAAGGAAGATCCCAGCGTCACAGACGAGGCGTCCCTCGTCTCCGAACTTCTTACACAGGATCTAGAGTGGCCCCCCGAGTCACCCTTCTCCGTAATTGTCAGTCGCCGCCCACCCATCACGCGGCGCATGACCCTCTCCTCCGCATCCGCAAACGACCTGATGGTTCTAGCCATGGACCAGTTCTCGCGCGGCATATTCCGGATGCCGCACCACGCTCACCAGGCGCAGATCCCACCGATTGGTGCAGAAACGTTCTCACGTGCGAAAGAGCTTTTCCAAATAGCGTCGGATGTTTTATCAGTCGCAGAGAAGCTCACTTTGCCTACAGAGCGTCACTTTTGGGCAATATGGGCGGACGGTATCTTTAATCAGATGAAGATGGAGGCAGATATGGATGTGTGGCGGAGCCCTATCAACCGTGCCAGAGGCCGCTGCTGGCTTGTTGTGGGAACGGCGCGTGCAGAAGAATTTGAGGCCGCTATGGAAGAGTCCGACGGGACCATTGCCGATTCTCCAGAAGCGCGCGAGGCTCGGGATGGGTTGCTCAAAGCTCTGGCTTTCTTTGAGCGCGCAAAAGGCTCCGCTAACTACGAAGAGCTCAGCGATGAGGATGCTCATGAGCTGCGGAAGCTACTGGCGGAGACTTTGCTGGATCTTGGAAATCTTGCGCCGACGAGGGAGGAACAGGAGAAATATTATACCCGGGCACAGGAAGAAGGCGGTGAAGATTATCTCATGGATGAGGATTCTGACCATAAGTGCGACAGTGATGGAGACGAGCTGATGTATGATGGCTGAGTGCGGAACTGAATTTCACCTCGCCAGGTGACGACCATCTTTTACCATTGTTCCCCGAATATATCACCCCTATGCATTCATCTGTACTAACCAGACACTAAAATGTATACTACGATTGTATTGTGTCCACCATCTGACACTTGATCTATGTTCCCCTCTATCATGATCCAATCCGAGCCTTTGGACTTCTTGAAAGGCTTATATGTAACCGACTGGCTGTCTCTACAGATCAATATCATGATATCTTGTGTCAAGAGCCTAGGCTGAGTCCAGAGCTTGTCGTAAGTAGAAAATCGCGATTGGCTACAGCGTGCCGCGTTGACGCCACCTGGACATCTCGAACGGCGTATACAAAACCCGGACCAATAGCAACCGACTTGAGGATGAGGTCACGCGAATGCATGGACAACAGCCTCAAATGTGGTGAAGGTCATCATGTTTACGGGAATGGCTCTAGAGTGTGGACAGAACAATCCTGAAATCTTGAATAGATTATAATTAGAATGGACTTACCGGAGTAGTGTAGGGGCGAGACCCCGGAAGAACACGTTAATACCTTCTGCACGGTAAGAATGGATTATTGTGAAGGCAGTAGTCTGATATAGGTTGTATTTTTGCATCCTGAGATCAGGAGGGCTAGAACAAAAAGAAGTTGCTGTAAGTAGAAAATCAGAGCATGGGAACGGCGAACCGTGGATGGGTTCCTTGTATGCGAGTCTTGACAACATCAAATGGAAAAGTCACCACCCATCCGACTATGTAAGATAAAAGATGACGTTTCCGCATTCGTGATGAAATAGATGTGGGAGGGGATACGTACAAACCCCGGCAATTCCACCGGCTAGAAGCATCGACCACCAAGCGGGGCCTGTGCTTGACGCTAATGCCTTGCTTTCCACAGACCCTCCTGCCAGAGGTGACAGAGCGCGACAGGTCGCTTCATACTGATATTGATCAGCAGAGCTCTCAAAAGGACATGAGCCGACATACGGAAAGAAAATATGCCCCATATCCGGTGTCTCTCAAAGCCGTTGCGGTAATTCCACGATAAAGACCTCGTAGACCAGAAATTCTAACAATCTGAAGGCCGGTGCTATAAACAGAAGTAGACTTTTCGAGGCAATTCTGCTGCCTGATCTTGATTAATTCTATGGGTGTGGTCAAGATACTCCGGGTCACATTAGCTTGGGGGAATCCCTGCCAATGACTCGACGAAGAGACTCACGAAGATACGATGCCAGTCCCGACGCCTGCAATTGTGATCTGGGTGAGTGTAGGCATGGCTTCATTGTGATCTAATTGTAATTTCATAAAAAAACGGTATGAAGCGAAAACGAGGCCATTCAAAAGGGCACTTGAAGCCTGCCGAAAGAGTCAACTTGAGTCGATCGATGAAATGAATGAAAATACTGACCAATGGTGAGGTTATGCCTTTATATAAACCGCAAAACCTTTCTTCACGTATAATGGTAGAAACCGCATCGAGCGTAGAACGATACTTGGCAGCCGTCTGTGGATTCTGAAAGCGGACTTTGACTGCAGAATATACGTTATTGGTTAGCATCGGTGAGCAGCGACGTTGGCGTGTATAAGTACTAGAACGCCACTGGATCATGCTTACCTGTGTCCAACGGGAAGCCTACAACTAGGCCACTTATACCCTGATCTGCGCATCAATTGGGCTCAAGGAACAACCTGAGGAGTCGTGAAGTTTACCGCTACAGTTCCAGCTACGAAGTCGACGGTAGGATCGAGCTCGACTATTGGCGACGTCACCGTCCAATCGCGAATTTCAGAATTCCGAGCCTAAAAATTCTGATATCGTTACGTACCTTTCCCTTCTAAGAGATCGCTCATTGTTATGCTAGTTAGACTTTCGAACTCTATGCTAGATAAATCCAACGAAGGTCGCCAAGAATGTACGTACTTATACGACTTTGTCGAACTGAAATGAGTTCGCGTAAGTTGTCCCGGAGTTCGGTCCGGAGTTCAACATAGGGGTGGGTGTGGAGGAATAGTACATATCATTGAGAATCATGGTTGTATTGCAAATAATAGCTATGCTTTCTATGCCGATGAAGTGTTAATTTCGTTGACAATGGCCTTTGCTCAGCGATTGATACTTGAGAGGGCAACCAGAGAAAATCAGCTCGAGTTATGAAGCCACATAATGCATCACGGCATTCGCCGGTTCACAAAAAATACTCCAGGAAAGGCACAAAAGCAAAGGCATTTCTGAGGATTTTCATAAGGGCCAACATGAGGTTGCAAAAACTTGAAATATAAAACACGATGATTAGGGGCTCAACCGGGAATTGAACCCGGGACCTCCTCCATGCTCTGCAGTCCAAAGCGGGATCAAACCCGAAGGAGGAATCATACTACTAGACCATTAAGCCCTTACAAGATTTCTGAGGAGTTTAGTACCAGCATGGGGTTGCAAACAATTGACATATAAAAGACTATTGTTAAGGGCTCAACCGAGAATTGGACCCGGGACCTCCTCCATGCTCTGCTACACGAAGCGAGATTAAACCAGGAAAAATTATACTACTAGATCATCAAGCCCTTCTAGGGTTTTCTGAGGAGTTTGAGGTCAACACGAGGTTGCAAAAAGTTGAAATATAAAAAGCCATTATTAGGGGCTTAACCGGGAATTGAACCCGGGACCTCCTCCATGCTCTGCAATCCAAAGCGGAATTAAACCCGAAGGAGGAATCATACTACTAGACCATTAAGCCCTTACACCACATGTCCAGGTGAACTGCTATAGGCGCTCATCGACCTACCTTATGAATTCCTTTTCTTGTTCGACAATAACTAGGTTCCCTTTAACAGTTTTGGTATCCAAATTTTCTTCATACTCCGTACATAAAATTACATATTTTACGAGATAGCACGGCGCCTCGACACAGGCTTGCTACGCTTGCGTTTCTTCCCTTCTGCAAATGCGTTCGCAGTTTTAAGGTCTCGACCTAATGGATCTTCTTTCTTCACTTCATAGATTCGGACCTGTTACACGATGTGGAAGAAAGAAGATGATGAGTGAGGACAAAATGTTGTACACCGACAAGCAAAAGAGGACTTACGATCCAGTTCTCCGACGTAAATGCTTCTTCCAAGCAGTCCAGCGTGGGTCCCACTGCAGGAACCTGCTGACCACGCACACGATCCTGAGCTGGACCACCAAACAATTTTGCAAAGCTATCAATAGATGCGCGCAACATAAGCTGAGATTTCTGGACAACGTCACGGGCAACACCCACCGGTAATACGACATCTTATACATAAGACTGTTCCTCATCGTAGGCGAAGCATTATCGTCGACCTTGTATTCACCTTGAGGCGTGAAGAACGAAGCCTCTTGCACCTCTTCAGGCCACACTCCCTGTGCGATACGGATCATCCATAAGAACTTGTTGATGTCGTCGCCGGAGTACCCAATTAGACCCCCAAAAATGACGAGCACATAAGAGACATCATGCTTCCGCAGAATGGGGTAGGCGATTTCCTCAGAACTCGACATGGCCTTTCCGACAGTTGCAATATGAGCTGAAGAAGCATCCAGATCAAAAGTGAATGGACGGAAACAAAAGAATGACGTACTATTATTCCAGGTATTGTTATCAACAAGTGTAGGACGATCGGCCATACCAGCGATCTGGTACCCATAATCCCACCAACTCATCACAACAGCATCCTCCGGCGTGTTCTGGCGTAGCCAGTAATAAGCCTCACGGAAATCATCGATGATATGTGGAGTGCCATCCGAATTCTGGGACGCCAACACAACAGACGGAGACGAATATGCAGTTGATGTAGCCCAGGTACAGTGGGACACGAAAAAGGCAAGCATCCCAATGGTGTTGAGAACGACCATGATACGCGTGTCGAGTCCGTAGATGCCTCGTTTTGATGAGCCATCCATTTTGGATGAAGAGAGAAGCTGCGAGAGGGTCAAGCCGGCCTCAGTAGTAGCAGCAGCAGCAGTCTTCTTTGTTTTCTTTGAGGGAGCAACAGCTGTAGATGAACCGGAAGTAGTACCATTTGTAGACGTGGCTGGGCCGGCCTCGCTCTGGCTGTCGTCAACAGCTTCGGGCTCAGTAGGGTCAATGAAGGTGTCGAGGAGTGTGGATAGCGCGACAGCAGAAGAAACACAGACCACGGGTGTGAGCGTGAGCATGAGACGAACCATGACGCCGGCAAAGTAGCTTGCCACAGCAGCGTAGATGATAACAAAAATATGCTCGTCGCGGAGTTCGCGGAAGCAGAGGATCACACCCGCTGGGAACACGAAGATGAGGAATTGGAGGTCCATAAAGAACGATGGCCATGCTGTGGGTTGATGCTCGGAAACGGAGGCGATAATAGGGATGTACCTCAAAAAGAGGTCAGAATGTTAGAGTTATGAAATTGTACACACGTACTTTTTGGCGTAACCAGTGTCCCAAAGGGAATAGAAACGGCCTGTCCATGGAGCAATCCATCCTTTGTACGTGAGACCGATGATAGCTAAGGCACCCAGGACACCAATAGTAACTACTCCGGCAACAACGATGCTTTGGAACTGTTGCGAGGAGACATGCGATCTGACTAATTGAGCGAAAGCGACTATCTGGAGAAGACCGAAGACACCTGTGGCAAGGGTAAGTGAAAGACTCCGCGGGCTATGGAGCAAACAAACCAAGGGCTGCCATATGTTCGCTAGTCCTTACAGGTTGGAAGCCAACGAAAGGAACTTGCATGCTAGCCAATGTACCAATAGCGTACCACGAAGAATAGGCAACATAAAGACGGCCACTATAACGTCCCATAAGAAGAAGCACAAAAGCATGTATAGGAATCATGTTCGTGATGAAAGCATAGCCACCTATGCAAAAATGTCAAGCGGGTGCTTCGAGGAGGGCGCATCCACTTACCCCATGCTGCCACCATGTAGAAATAGAATAAAGCAGCAAGGGTGCCAAAGAGCGCGCTTCCCTGTTTGAGAGCTTTGATCCAGAGGAAGAAAGTGAACATAAGGAGAAAGATGGCAATGGCTTCATTGTCATAGGAGCCAGCAACTGAACGCGATATGTACCCAGGTACGATGCCAATGAACGCCGCAGCAAGAAGACCGGCACTCGCGTCTTTCATTTCCTTGGTGAATCTAGGATTTGACTGAGTTTTCCCTTTGAACGACTAGATGGGACTTACTGGTAGGTTGCCCATGCTGTGAGGGCACTGAATCCGGGAGCGAGAAGAACACATATGTTTCTAATGTCGACGGGGAGGTTGATCGCGTGAAGTAGATTGTAGATGACACCACTCGTCGCCATAAGACCAGGATATACGGTTCCACCAACGACTCGTCCGAGAGGGTACCATGCTGTAGGGTCGAACCAATTCCAAAATTCCTGTGAGGTGTCAGAGTGACCTTCCTGGTAAAAGATGGTGAATAACACACGTAGAACCCTTTTGAAGCTAGAACTCTCGTAGCACGACTAGCGCAAACAATTCAATGCAACGCTATAAACAGACCTGCCAAGCCACTCACTAATTAAACCATGGGTCACTGTGGAAAGAACTTCCGTGTCAAGAAAGGATGACATTGATGACAAATTATAATAGGACATACAATTCGTGAATAATACTCTCGAAATTTATGACGGCAAACAGTCGAGAAGCAATGGCCGCACCAGAAATGAGAGAAAGAGCCACAATGCGAATCAGTGACGCAGTATTTGCGACTGTCGTGGGAGACAGATTTGTAGGGAGCGTGTAGGCCGCAGGCATGGCCGTTTCTGAGTGAGTTGGCGTACTCTTATGCACAGTGGATGAGTAGTCTAGCGAGAGCGACGTGTGCGATTGGAATTGTCGACGTGTAACGTGTCCAACACGATGCTAAATTTAGATGTTGACTAAGCACCGTCCGAATACTCCGAGTCACGCGATGAGATATTTAAGCACAGCTGCTCCCGCGTACATGGCTCTATGGTAGCACGGAGGGCATTGGGTGCGAGCTACCTTAACGCCTGAGAAACAATCGAATCTTATACATCTATCCGTCCGTCTGAAACAAATGTAACCTGAAATAGACAGCTGCTCCACTGCGGGAGATGTACAGGAAGCCCAGCCTGTACTGGTGGTTGCTATATTCGTAAGATTCCGACCTACTTAAACCCTGTGGGCACTTGTTTCTCACTATAGGCAAACTGTGTTCACACTCTATGCCGCCTGCCAAACGTGTTCTTGTCAGCTTCGGGGTCGACGTCGACGCTGTGGCGGGATGGTGACAGGCTTAACTTATCAATTATGCATATCACTCACAAGAAATTTCCTAGGTTGGGATCTTATGGAGGAGAAGACTCGCCACTTGATATATCAAGGGTACTTCATCGGCGAAATCGACGCCGCCCCCCAAGGCTGAGCTTAATCTCACTGAACTCCCACAGGGAATGTTTGCAGGAGAAGTTGGAGTTCCCCGCCTATTGAAGCTCTTTAGCAAGTACAACATTCAGACTAGCTGGTTTATTCCTGGTACGTTTCCAACCTCGTTCGTGCGACCTTGTTGAACTCTGTACAGGCCATAGTCTCGAAACCTTCCCTGAGCAAATGGCCGCTGTTCGCGATGCCGGACACGAAATGTGTGTACTCTTGAGTGTATATCCTGTTGGCCCGTTTGAAATCTTCGGCGTGTAGTGGATTGCACGGCTATTCACACGAGGTCACATCATAATATTCGACTAAGATAAGGAATGCATTTACTCAAACTGTATTCTCAGAATCCTATGGCCCTCAGCGTACAGCAGCAGAAGGATATTCTTGACCATACATACAACCTTTTGACAGTATTCAATCATGGTATTCCACCTAAGGTCATTGCTTCTTCGCTAATCTGCCTCTACATTCTTACCTTTATCTTAACTTTGACTTTCATTAGGGAAGTGTTGCACCGTGGTGGGAAATCTCCAAAGAAGGTGTCGAATTGTTGTTGGATAAGGGAGTTGAATATGGCATGGTCGATTTCTTGATCTCTACATCTCTGATTGTAATGGGAAATTATAGATCATTCTGGAATGGCTCATGAGCGAGTCAAATTATCTGGTAATGAAGGCCTGAAGACTAACTGATTAATCGCTGTTAGCTGCCAGGCATACTATCTTAGGGAAGAGGACACCTGGACAAAGATCAATTATTCTGCCAGTGCTGAGTCCTGGATGAAGCCATTACAACGTGGCAAGGAAACTGGTCTTGTTTGTATCCCAGGCAACTGGTAGTTCCCAATTGAATTTTCTGTGTCTGCTGATAGATAACCTGTGTTCTTGCAGGTATCTTGATGATCTTCCCCCGATGATGTACGCTCCTTTTATGGGTGATCTAAAACATTTTTCATGTTGGGCTTTATAGGTTCATCAAGTCCCACCACAATTCTCATGGATGGGTGAGCGATGACTTGCATCGATCTTCCGAGTAAACCCTCACATTCTTTTAGGTAAATCCAAGAGATCTGGAGGAAATGTGGAAAGATATGTTTACTTATTACTACAAGTATGTGCATCCTTCTCTACACCTAATTTTAGGGGTTTTACTCGCATACGTCTCACAGTAACGAAGAAGAATTTATCTTCCCAATCACAATCCACCCAGATGTCAGCGGGTGACTAAAAGCTATTTGTGAACTCCCTTGCTTTGTCTCATGGAATTTCTTTTTCCCATAGACGCCCTCAGGTCCTACTTATGCTTGTAAGTAAATGGTACCCGTGCGTTGGGAGGCTCATTGTTATAATATCTCTCAGGAACGTTTCATCCAGTGGATCAATACCCATGACAACGTTCATTGGGTTCCCATGATTGAGATAGCGCAGGAGTTTCGTCAGAAGAACAAACCCGCTCCCGACGCGCAGATGCCCAAGGGTCTCAATAATCCATTAGCAAATTAAGAGTAATCTGTCAATATTGCTACATGATTTATCCCTATGGTCCCCCGCGATATCATGGAAGTATCCTGGTCTCTAGATCTTTAAAGCGTCGATTTCGTGGCCAGTACCTTTGCTCCCGTGATACTTGGATAAATATCAGTAATTGGTTGATATAGCTGTAACTACTGCAATTTGACGACTTCGGGTCATGTTCATGAAAAATTTGTTTATGGGCGATTTTAGCTTGCTTGTTTAGAACCGGTCCCATTTAGTTGTTGCCCTGAGATGTCAAAAGTATACTGTTTTTTCGACAAGTACGCAGATAATTCGACGCTGACTATATCGCTCCGGATGATGATGTTCCGTCGATGAGGATAGATGCCATTCATGGTTCGTAAGGTTGAGTTCTTTCACTGTTTCCTGACCTCGATCCTCCATGTGTGGAAGGGAACGCTTAGGTAGAAGAGTGGACTAAACGCGCGGAACAAGTTGTCGACCGGGCCAACATCATCGATCGATCATGACTTGCAGCTATATGCACTCTCAGCAAGCAGGCCTCAACAGGGAGATAGGCACAACTAGGGTGGACGAGCCGAAACGATATATATTATGAGGGAAGACAACTCATCATGATCAAAGAAGGCAAAGTTGACCATAACCCGGGCCGGCGGCAAATCATACCGCTAATTGTCGGCAGCGTGGTCGCACTGCCGCCCGCCGGAGAGATCTTCCACTCCTTCCGTAGGGTACCTGCCATTCGACTACTTCCAGCTTACAAATGACCGATACTCAGAATCACTTGTCTGACGAAGTTCTGAAAAATCCGGCAAGAGTCGTCGTCAACACGCGTTACGGCCCCCTTACAGGCGGTCGCGCGTCGACAGGGGCTGCAGTCTTCCTTGGTACAACAATGCATCCTGACCCACTCAACCTATGTCTGATGCTCTAAAAATGAAGAGATACCATACGCGTTACCACCAGGTCGCTTTGCATCCTGACCCACTCAACCTATGTCTGATGCTCTAAAAATGAAGAGATACCATACGCGTTACCACCAGGTCGCTTTGAAGATGCTGTGTCACTCCCGGACAGTTTCAGGTATGAAAACAAGGAGTACATATTAGAGACGGCGTGTACGTCGTTTGTTCTGTGGATAAGTATTTTGGCGCCTTGGAGATCTAATCTGGTGGTCCTTATGATATAGATGGTGTCCAGCCTACTAATGATGGCCAAACACGAAGTATGCATACTTACATCTTTGATTATGAGGAGTGGATTGCTGAGATGGTACGTTCTATTCAGATATGACCTTCGTGCATAAGGTTGGCCTGGGAAAGCCTTCCGAGAACCCGTGCATCTCCTTTGCTCTTGGAAAGTTCAGACTGGTGTTAACAAACCGGTAGCCTATTCTTAAATATTGTCGCTCCGCCATCCTTCCCGAAGCAAGGCAACTTCCCAGTCAAAATCTACATTCATGGAGGGTAAGCCTCAACTTGTTTGGTAAGAACGAGGAGGAAACTGGCCCCATCATTGAAAGGTTTCTCCAATTTGGCTCTCCCCACACCTTAGGATCACAGGCACAGTACGTTGCGGCTGAGCGTTCTGAGGTGTACGTGAATATCGGCTACCGACTTTCGGCGTTCGGTTTCCTCGCAAGTAACAAACCCATTCTTCGAGGAAACTACGGATTCAAAGACCAATGGCTGGCGTTGGAGTGGATTAAGGCTAACATAAATGTCTTTGGAGGTCAAATCTGTCTGTCCACCCTGGTGTAATCGCTAGTGTACTCACGCTGTCAATCATCTTCACAGGAAACCCGGATGAGATACAGATCAGTGGTCTTTCGGCGGGAGCCCATTCCATACATCAATTACTCCATCATGCATCTCATCTACCAGAGGGGCAGAAGGCGCCCTTCAGTTCTGCAGTTCTGCAGTCAAATGCCATCCTGTATGTCAACTGAAATTTGACCATCTTACTGATGATATGAACTGCCGATCTCACAGGACGAATCCCAAGACACCAGAAGAATACCAGGTCCAATTTGATGCCCTCTGCCACGCCCTCGATCTGGATGCAGAAGCTCCAGACATCCTCGAGACATTACGCGACCCTCTCAAAGTTCCCTGGTCATCTATCACACATGCCATTGAGACAGACATGTTGGGTATCAATGGGACGTTCCGCGGATGTCTTTCGGATGACTGGCTTCCGCTCTCCCCTGACCCAGTCACTTGGCAGCGATCAGGCGGCCTTGCGCACGGCCTTCGCGCTTGTGGAGTGCGTAGTGTTGTCCTTGGCGATCTGTCAGAAGAATGGTACCTCTACTCAATTGCACACCCTATTCCTGCGCCACGCGACATCGTCCCAAACTTGACACGGTATTTCCCAAAGGACGTTGCGGAAAGGCTCGTGGGTGCATGGAGAAAGATCCCCAAGGATGCAGGCACTGAGGAGGTGGAAAAATTGTATGGTGAGATTTTGAGTTGCGGGCAGGTCCATTTGCCTGTACGTGTTCTGGCGGAAGATTTGTATAACGCGGATTTTCCGGTTTTCGCTATGTCATTGAGTGGACGCCGGAGCAGAATCGTATTGAAGGTGAGAGAGCTCATTTTCTCTTCATATTCATATGCCCTAGAATCCTAGAATGAGACGGCGCTACAGACTATGTGACACATGGCACGGACAGGTGCATCTGGGCACTCAGACTGCCAAACCTCGAATCCGACCAGATAGTAATCGCCAAGCACTGGCTCGACAAGGTTGACAAAGAAGTGAAGCAGATGGAGCACGAAAATAAGCCGACCAGGAATACTCAAACAGTCCTGACTTTAAATGCAGACAAGAGCATTGAGTGGAAGTCAGACACCAGATGGGAAACTCTGATTCAGCTGAAGAACGCAATCTTTCCCCAGGAATTACCGCCCAAGATGTAATTTTAATGGATTGGGCAAGTTGAGTGGGGGGTTGCCCGGGTTTAATTCGGGCAAGAATTAGATCACCATTTTATTCTCTTTTTTACCCTTCCTACGTCACATATCTCATTTCATTGTGTCATTGTTCTTCATACAATATATAGCTGCGGGCTCCAGTTCGGGATGACCTCGTTATCGTATGTATCATCTTCTATGTTATCAGCATCATCATACAAGATCATATCATGTTCCCCACCCGTCATGCCTATTCACTGAAGTCACTCTGCACAACACTGTAGTTAGCCTGAACTCAGCCCGTTCTCTGTATCAGCAGAACGTTTGACCGAAGAACTCTTGGACTGCAGAGTTCCATCCTTGCCGTAAAACTCGTCCAAAGACCCAGTTTGTTCCCTCGTCAATCATCACCCCGAATCAAGCAGGCAACAACCCACAACCTATTTAATCAAATCGTTATCTCCAAATAACCATTTGCTAGTTTCCAGTACCATGTCATCAACATGATCCCAAAATACTAGCAAAAGGAGTAAACGGAGATCCCCCGACGACACAAGCCATAAGTGCAATAGCAAGGTCATCGCGTCCCCACGTTGCAAGCAGAGCGCGGGA
>JABFYK010000089.1:0-30660 GCA_018849495.1 Termitomyces sp. T123_Mx157
AGGGCTATACGGAATGAAGCAAGCGGGGAGGATATGGAACAAGACAATGAATGAGAGGATGGTTTCATGGGGGTTCACAAGACTGGCATGTGAGTCCTGCATATACTACAGGAAGTCACCCACAGGAGTTATCATCGCGGCAGTCCATGTTGATGACTTCCTGTCCATTGCCAGTTCCAAAGATGAGAACAAGCGGTTCAAGGCCCAGATGCGCAAGGTCTGGACAATCTCGGACATGGGGACACCCAGACACCTTGTTGGTGTATCAGTCGAATGGAACAGGACAACGAAAATGGTAACACTGTCACAAACAGCCTTCATCAATCGAGTCATCCAACAGTTTGGTCAAAAGGATGCTCATCCACTATTGTTACCCATGGAGCCAGGTGCAAAGCTTCGACGGCCTAAACGGGATGCCCAGACTCAGGAGGAGAAGGACGACATCGCGAAACTTCCTTACAGGTCCCTAGTTGGATGCCTACTGTACATTGCCATTGCAACGAGACCCGACATAGCGTATGCTGTCCAGCAGCTGTCTCAATTCCTGGACAACTATGACAGAACGCACTGGAATGCAGGCATCCGGTTGATAAGATACCTAAAAGGATCTAGGGATCTGAAACTGCGCTTAGGGGGACCTTCTATCGTGTTGCGAGGATTTACGGATGCGGACTGGGCAAGCTGCTTGGATACGAGGAGGAGTACGAGCGGATACACCTGGTCACTGGGTACGGGAGCTATTTCGTGGTCAGTTCGAAAGCAGAAGACCATGGCTACGTCGTCATGCGAAGTGGAGTACATGTCAGTGTACGAGTCCACGCAGGAATGTATCTGGCTGCGCATGCTACTGAAGGCGATCGGATGGGACTTCACGATGAAACCCACTACGCTGTTCTGCGATAACAAGGCCGCTATCTCATTATCTGAAGACCCCACAGCACACGCCAGAGTAAAACACTTTGACATAAAATATCATTTCATTCGCGAACGAGCACAGAACGGCAAAATAACCATCAAATACGTCAATACTAGAGACAACATTGCCGACATGTTCACAAAAGCACTACCCAGACCCCTGTTCCTTCGACTACGCCAGATGCTAGGAGTAACGTGATGCGCCACGGTTCCATGCATGAGGAGGAGACAGTTGTTGGAGTCGTGGAGGAGTCGTGTCCGCGGTAAGGAGGAGTGTTAGAACATCGTGGGCGTGACAAGTGTGAAGGGTACCGCGCACACGACTGACAGGGCCACTACGGGCCACCGACTGCTTTGTTCGACTGTGTACATATACTGCTTGACATACGCAACTATCCCCAGTCTCGTTTATACGTCTCTGGGGATCAACTACTTACACATTGTGTCTAGGTGTTGCTCACACCAGTACACTGTTGCTGCTACTTAGTCAGGATTCCAACATCCGGGACACGAGAAACAGCTTGAGCAGAGTCGGTCGGTCGGCCTGATTTACTATCACTTCCAGTACGTCGGGGGGGGAGTTCTATCGGACCAACGATCCTGGAGGACGAGAATTTGGTGTAAAATTTCTTCGAAAGCGAAGAAAGCGTCATGGCCACGTCACGGTTAACGTCGAATTAGCAGCCTGTGGGCACTTGACGATAACTATGTAGGAGTGTAGAGATGGACAAGATGGGATCCGACTCCTCAGATGATAGGTTACGGGCTTACAGCGAATCAGGCGAGACAATCACGAAGGGCAACCGCTCTGGCACACTGTATACCTGGTGTAAGCAAGATTTTCTACCGCAGTCGACTTTTCTTTTGGTCAGTGGCTGGTCACATATTTTTTCATTACAATTCATCCTTGTTTTGATCTCACAACCAACTCACAACGGCACAAGTCATTATCGATGTATCATCTGTCATTGACTAGACCACCATGGCATTCATAGTGCGATTAAGTATACTCACTACTGTCTCTGATCCTTGAGCTGACGTAGCTTATGCAAAGAAACGATGTGCCTTAAGTACTCTTTTGTCAGATCTCGGCACCTTTTTGAACCACGCTTTATACTTTTGCAGTGTTCACCATCGGCGTAAAGCAAGGCATGGAGATCCAGAAGAAATGTAATCGCAGGCATGGCTTCGGACTAGTAGCACAGCGGCACGGAAAACAATCTTCATTCGGTTGGTTAAGTTCACTACCAGATGCACAAGATGACTGACTTGTATGGCTTAGGTATCACCAATCTGGGGGCCAATGCGCTTGATCATGGGGTGACGGTTGGGCTCTAGGAGTGGAAGTTGGGTTTTGTCTGTGACGGGGTGAACGGTTAGCATTGCACAACACTTGTTCAGGATACATGAAAAGACATACGTCCTCACCACTGTTGTGTCGACCAAGGACTGTGCTTGTTCGATGATAGTGTGGTGAACTGTGCTATTGGTGTAGACCGGGAGCGCGGTCTAGAATGTGGTTAGTCCTAGTGGTTGCGAAGTCGCCAAGGATTCAGGATGTAGAAACGGGACGTACAGCTGCATTTGAGGCGAGAGAGAAGACTAAAACAACAATGAGAGCCTTTCTGGACATAATCATAAAGGCCCAAGATGAGTTCAGGATCTTTTAAAGCGAGCTCTTATCTTTTGGAGTCCAGAACTTACCTCCTGTTCCGGCCGCGAATGCCAATCCAATATATCATATGACCGTAGAAGTACGGTGCAATATGAATGTGGATAGGTTGCGTAAGCTACGATGTTCTTTTGAACTGAATTAGTTGAACAACTTGCCTTTAGTCGTTGGCTAGGCCATTGATGACGAGTCCGTACCTGGAAGGTGACAACGTGATGATGTCGAAGAAGGCATTCATAAGTGAATAGGCTTATCATACTCCTTGTCTGCTCTTGAGGTCATGGCGCGGAACACTGGGTAGTAGACGAGCGTGTTCTCTCATCGCGACTGGTTTTTGTCAGACGACATCGTTATAATACGCGCATTCCGCTCTCCGAACACATCATACGAACCTCACTCGTATGATTTGGCTCCGCTTATTCAGGTCACTGGTGAGGACTCGACGCATCAACGAACAGAGCGTTTGGGGAGAAGAGTCGTCATGTGGTCATGTCCAAGTTGGAGGCCTGGTGAAAAGATTCAGGGGGCTGTAAGTAATTCAAAACGTATGTTCGAGCTTACAACACCTACGGTGTAAATGTCAAACCGTAAATTTATGGACAAACGCCATATACTGATTTACTAAAGACGAGGACAACTTATTGTTGATTGCGTATCATAGGTCGGGGAACCCTCGTGATCGTAATATTGCCTATCCCCATCGCGGGTACCAGTGCTTTGCTTCGCCACATGGAAAGTATGAGATACATATATGCATGTTTTTATGAAGTGGTCAACTTTTTGCCGAAATCTCCATATCACTCGGATTAGTTCGCCGGTTGTACCGGTGCGGTTAGTACGTACATCCTTTTACACACCTTTGTATAGCAATGTGAAACAACTTGCGCCCACTTACAGTAGAACGCCGACCGAGCACATAGACAGGTGAGGGATACACCCCAGATCTGGTTAAGGTGTGTGGTTCTTGGAACCGTGCTATTGTGTTTCGTCAGTTTTAGGTCTAGTTCACATGGAGAGACGACTAAGGTTCGTTAGTAGAACCCCCCGCCGCTTCCGTTGCAGTGAGGAAAACATTGCATCGCAATATCTCCGATCAGAGCACTATTTGATCCCGGTCGCGACGTTAGTATGTATTGTTGCACTGAGGGTTAGACCGGGATACTAGTCAATTTATTTATGAGGTAACCAAGAATTGATGGCTGTCCATCCTAATAACACAGGGTTCAGTGATTTGTGTCCATGCATTCTTGGGGATCGCGACAAGACCATGAGGAGGCCTTACGGCGCAAAAAAGAACATTACAGACGAAACGGATGCTTATGTCCCTGAAAGATTGAGTAGCATAGCACTCTGGATCAGGGAGCAAAAAAAATGGGATGATGATTAGATTTGGCGAATGGTACGAGGTAGGAAATAATGCGTGTGAACTTTGGGGTGGATAGCAAAATTGTCCTATAACCCCCGCGGCCGACTAATTCTATTTCTTACATCCTCCTTGTTCCTCCTCCCCTCCTTCATCATGTCGTCTAAAGGTGCGTACAGCTGTTAGCTCATCGTGCGCAACAGCGACCAACGCCCGATCTCATAGCTATCCGCGAATACGACGCCAAACTCCTCCTTGCCTACTGGCTCGAGCGCGCGCCTCCGGTCGCTCCCCATGCTACCATCAAGACAAAGTTCTCTTTCCCCCAGGCCCGAGTTGCCCAGATCTCGTGGGATGCTGAGACTAACACGATTACACCCGACAGCAAGCTCCCCAGCTGGGTTTTCAACACCAAGCTCGTCGCAAAGCCAGATCAGCTCATCAAGCGTCGCGGCAAGGCTGGTCTCCTTGCACTGAACAAAACCTGGGATGAGGCGAAGGCTTGGATCGCTGAGCGCGCTGGCAAACCCCAAAAGGTGTGTGATCATCGCCTCTTGTCGTTATATGCGCAGCCTTTTCGCGCTGAATTGCGATTCTATCGATTACGACTATCGAGGATCACGATCATATCCATCACATCTTCGTCGAAGAAGCGCCTAGGCGCCTTTACACTCAAGCGCATGCTAATCGACGCGTTTCTTTCTTTGCGCGTGACCGGGAAGAAAATATAGTAGCCGAAAAACGTGTTTTTCATTTTCTAAATCTATTTTTAACTCTCATAATTTCTGTTCTAATTTTTGAATTATCAGGTTGAATCGATCACTGGCACTCTGAACAACTTCATTGTCGAGCCATTCCTCCCTCATCCCTCTGATACCGAATACTACGTCTGCATTACTTCCGCCCGTGAGGGTGATGCTATCCTCTTCACCCACGAAGGTGGTGTTGACATTGGTGATGTTGACTCCAAGGCCCTCGTTCTCAATATCCCAGTCAACAAACCCTTCCCCTCTCGCGAGGAGATTGCCTCAACTCTCCTCACTCACGTTCCTGCCGCCAAAAAGGAGACTCTCGTCGACTTCCTCGTTCGTCTCTACAGCGTCTACGTCGATCTCCACTTCGCGTACCTTGAGATCAACCCTCTCGTCGTCCTCGACGGCGTCAACGGCGGTGAACCTCAGGTGTGTTACCTTGACATGGCTGCCAAGCTCGACCAGACAGCCGAGAGCATTTGTGGTCCCAAGTGGGCCATTGCTCGTGACTTGACCGTCTACGAATCAACCACTGCCCTTACCACTACTGGCGGAAAGGTCACTGCTGATCGTGGTCCTCCGATGGTAAGTTTCCGGTCATGTCAGAAAAAATTCTTTGTCGTCTGACTCTGTTGTGCAGGTCTGGCCTGCTCCTTTCGGTCGTGATCTGACCAAGGAAGAAGCTTACATCCAAAAACTTGATGCCTCGACTGGTGCTTCGCTCAAGTTGACTGTTCTCAACCCCGAGGGCCGTGTCTGGACCATGGTTGCCGGTGGTGGTGCTTCCGTCGTCTACTCCGATGCTATCGCTGCCCATGGTTTCGCTCATGAACTCGCCAACTACGGCGAGTACTCCGGTGCTCCCTCCGAAGGTCAAACCTACGAGTATGCCAAGACCATCCTCGACCTCGTTACTCGTGGCAAGCCCAACCCTAAGGGAAAGATCCTCATCATCGGTGGTGGTATCGCCAACTTCACCAACGTCGCGGCCACCTTCAAGGGTATCATCCGAGCCCTCAAGGAGTTCAAGAACCAGCTCATTGCGCACGACGTCAAGATCTTCGTCCGCCGTGGCGGTCCTAACTACCAGGAGGGTCTCAAGGCCATGCGTCTCCTAGGCGAGTCTCTTGGTGTCCCCATTCGTGTCTTCGGTCCCGATACCCACATCACCGAGATCGTCCCTCTCGCCCTCGGCGTCGAAGTCAAAAAGACGGCTGTTACTGCCTCCGCTGAGGGCACTCGCAGCGTTCAGGTTGACACCCCTCCTCCGCAGGTCGAAGCCGTTGACGTCCCCACGGAGGGTGGCATCGGCTCCATCCACAAGGATGGCGAGCGCACCCAGCCGAATGACCAGATTGTCCGCTTCGACATCTCCAGCGGTCCTTCCTCTCGCCCCGCCTACCGCCCCTTTGATCAGCACACTCGTTCCTTCGTCTACGGCCTCCAGCCCCGCGCTATCCAGGGCATGCTCGACTTCGACTACTCGTGTGGACGCGAGACACCCAGTGTTGCTGCTATGATCTACCCCTTCGGTGGTCATCATATCCAGAAGTTCTACTGGGGAACTAAGGAGACCCTTCTTCCTGTCTACACTAGCGTTGCCGAGGCCGTCGGCAAGCATCCCGATGTTGATGTCGTCGTTAACTTTGCCTCGTCGCGTAGCGTGTACTCGAGCACCCTCGAGTGCCTGGAGTTCCCTCAGATCAAGGCTCTTGCCCTCATCGCCGAGGGTGTCCCCGAGCGCCACGCCCGTGAGATCCTCTGGAAGGCCAAAGAGAAGGGTGTTCTCATCATTGGTCCCGCCACTGTCGGTGGTATCAAGCCCGGATGCTTCAGGATCGGCAACTCTGGAGGGTACGTGTCAATTCTCTTCTATCCTTCCTCGACATGCTCATTAACGATCTTCGCAGAATGATGGACAACATCATCTCATCCAAGCTCTACCGCGCCGGATCCGTCGGTTACGTTTCCAAATCTGGTGGCATGTCCAACGAGCTCAACAACATCCTCTCCATCGTTACTAACGGCACTTACGAGGGTATCGCCATCGGTGGTGACCGCTACCCTGGTTCCACCTTCATTGACCATCTCCTCCGGTACGAGGCCGACCCCGAATGCAAGATGCTCGTCCTCCTCGGTGAGGTTGGTGGTATCGAGGAGTACCGTGTCATCGACGCCGTCAAGCGTGGTCTCATCAAGAAGCCTATTGTTGCTTGGGCTATCGGTACCTGCGCGAAGATGTTCACGACGGAGGTGCAGTTCGGACATGCGGGCTCGATGGCGAATAGCGAGCTTGAGACTGCGGACTCCAAGAACAAGGCGATGAGGGACGCTGGATTCATTGTCCCCAATACGTTCGAGGAGCTCCCGGATGTGCTCAAGGAGACATACCAGAACCTCGTCAAGAGGGGTGTTGTTGCCCCCAAGAAGGAGCGTGAGCCTCCTGTTATTCCCATGGACTACAAGTGGGCGCAGGAACTTGGTCTCATTCGCAAGCCCGCTGCATTCATCTCGACTATCTCCGACGAGCGTGGTCAGGAGCTGCTCTACGCTGGTATGCGTATTTCGGATGTCTTTAAGGAAGACATTGGTCTAGGTGGTGTCGTCTCACTGCTTTGGTTCAAGCGCCGTATGTCTTTCATCTTCAATGCTTTGGTTCTGTGGCTTACGTTCCACTGTAGGCCTTCCTCCCTGGGCTACCAAGTTTATCGAGATGGTTCTGATGCTCACCGCCGATCACGGCCCCGCTGTCTCTGGGTATGTCAATTTTTTATATGTATTCACGTCACTATCGCTTATCGTCTTCGACAGTGCCATGAACACCATCGTCGCCACCCGTGCCGGCAAAGACTTGATCTCCTCCCTCGCATCTGGTCTCCTCACCATCGGTAGCCGCTTCGGTGGTGCCCTCGATGAGGCTGCCGCCATGTTCTCACACGCTCGCGATACCGGCCTCACCCCCCGCGAGTTCGTCGACCACTCGAGGAAGGCCAACAAGCTCATCAGCGGTATCGGCCACAAGATCAAGAGCGTCAACAACCCCGATCTCCGTGTCGAGCTCGTCAAGGAGTACGTGCGCAAGCACTTCCCCAGCCACAGTCTCCTCGATTACGCTCTTGCCGTCGAGAAGGTCACCACCTCCAAGAAGGACACCCTCATCTTGAACGTCGATGGATGCATTGCTGTTTGCTTCGTCGATCTGCTCCGTGATAGTGGTGCGTTCACCCCTGAGGAGGCGGAGGAGTACATCCGCATTGGTACCCTCAATGGTCTCTTCGTCCTCGGACGCAGCATCGGTTTCATCGGACACCACCTCGACCAAAAGCGTCTCCGTGCGCCGCTGTACCGCCACCCCGCCGACGATATCTTCATCAACATGGCGGACGTCTCGCAACCTCGTGTACTCGGCAGGATGCAATAAACGGGTCGTTGTTTGTGGTTTCGGGTTTCTCTTTGCTGTCTCGTATCTGGAAATATACTACCTACCGCCCCTGCAGTCGCTTACCACCCCTCATTTGTTTCTTTTACTCACGCTACCCTATATATTATCACGAATCATAGAAATCAAGCTTTTCGTAACTGATAAGGAGGCCCTGTAAAAATATAATTGCGCGTTACCATCATCAAATTTGATTCTCGTGTGCTACATAGAACGACACGAAATGATCTTGCAAGGGTGCACTTACTTTCGAGCATTCTGACTACCTACTTATCAAATTTTCGGCACTGGCGCTGCAAAAAATCAAGTCAATGTCGAGAGAAGGATAGCAACGCTATTCACTTCGTGAAATCTTGTAGAATTCTACAAGATTTCCCGAAGTGATTTATTATACTCTAAATTCTCCGGACCGCAGTTAAACGCATCAGATTACTCCATTTCAACATTGATCTGCATAGATGCAATCTCTCCATGAGGCATACAACAAAGCCACAAAGCTCTGGCCCTCAGGGCTACCCGTCATCCAAGGATTAACGTCGCCCCAGTCAAGGGGATTGACTGCGGGCCTGACTGTCCCGTTATCTCGGTCAACATGCTCTAGTATCGTGCCGTCAGCGTCAACGAAAGTGCCCCCAAGCTCCAGTCTAATTCCCTCGGCCCACTGAATGTACTTGTCATTCCCGAACATGTCAGGAACCAATACAGCCAGCCTGTACACCGTCGCGGCCATTAACGAACTTCCGGATGTCTCTCCAAAAATGTCCGGGTTGTTGTAGTAATTCCTGATTAGCTTGCCATCGTACGCGGCTGGGCCGGCGCCAATAGCCCCGTCCACAATCTCTTTTATGAGGTCCGTCAACGTCTTGACCGCAATATTGTGCCAATTGGCAATCTCCTGAGCTTCAATATCGTTACTGGAGGGGAAAGCGGGTGCTTTCATGACAGTGGCAAGGACACGTGCCATACCTGCGGCCGCCCAAGAGTTTCCGGTCGCCCAAAGTCCGGGATCATTCTCGACCGGGCCAAGAATGTGCTCCCAAAGTCCTTCGAAGTTCTCGTCTCCGGATGTCGTGTTATATTGGAGGATCTGACGGTATGCCTGGCATTGGTATACAGCTTCGCGTAAGAGGGTGATGTTTCCTGTTTCCACGGCATAATAGGCCAGGAACGGAGGAGCCATGTAAATGAAATCCGCCCTTTGAAAACGCGTCGATTAGCAGGGCGAAATATTTCACTCGGCCCTTGGGGGCAGTAATGATTGGACATACCAAAGCTCAACATACTCAACTCGATGTGAGATTGCCCCGTTCCAGGCCCTTGGTGCTCCCTGTGTGATGTATTCATACTCGGCAGTCGCTGCAGCTCCAAAACGCTCATAGCCTTCCACCTTTCCAAGAAGCATAGCGCCGACGCCCAAGCTTGCCGGATCACCCACAGCTCCATCACCGTCCGATAAAGCAATCGGGCCTGTCCCAATGACGATCTTTTCCGCCGCGTACGCTAGTGCGGGAGGTAAAATCGATCGCGTCGATAGGTTCTTCGCTGCTTCGAACGGAGAATCGCCGAACACCGACAACTCGGGGCTATATAGCTCGAGGAGTGCCTCGGTGGCGGTACCAAGCTCCCAAGAGTATGTAGATATGTTGAGCGCAGTCGCGATGACTTTGTCGATGGGGAATCCAGGATTGAAAGGGAGTGGATTTCGACGTCGGACTCGTAGACTCAAAAGGGAGCTTGCGAAAGCGATAGACCACTGCGAGATCAAGAAGAGGAGCGAGAGCAGTGGAAACATTGAGTAACGCATGTCCTTGGACAGTCGTAACGTACGGACGGGGCCCTTCGACGCGCTGTCATTGAGAAGCTATTGACGAGGTATTTAAGAGAAGATAATATCGTCTTGTGATCGGAAGCATGGAAGATCTGTGTCAAAGTATCGACTTGGGTTCGAGGTAATGACCAGACATGTGAGCTGCACTGTAACCAAAAGGAGTAGAGTGGAAAATCACTGATGATCAAAATATGGACATGAGTAAGTAGTCGCTAGCAGCCGATCCAAAGGAAGACGGCGCACCATACATTGCTAGCCTTTGCTATCTCAACATGTGGTAACATCATAAACGAGACCCATCAACACTTGCGAAATGGACGGAAAACAATTTTAAATGGTCCCGTCCAACGGCGGTCAATAGCTCAGTTGAACACGCCGGGATCGGCGTGTGGCACCTGCGTGTTTATTCCATCTTTGAGACAAGACTAGGAATAAGGCTAACAGGACATCAGTCACTTTGAATTTAGTATGTGGGAAGAAAGGTAGAATCTTTATGCTCAAGCACAGGCAACGAAAAGGCATCAATTTGTTAGAATGTGCAAAGAAATGTGCGTACTCAATCACAGCATCAACTTGAGATACAGAAGCGCGCAGGAAACAAGCTCTACGATAACTTCAGTCTACACGAGCTTACACAGTAGTTTTGTTCACTTCTGCCGTGTCTATCGGAATAAAGACTGTTCGGAGGTTTGAGAACGATCAACATTTACTAAACAGTGACTTACCTATAGCTAGGACCCCTGTCTGTGAAAACCGGCACATATTTCTCCCTCTAGTTCTGTATTGAGTGTGGTTCTAACTCAAGGGTGGCCAAATATCCTGGATGATTGATGCTTGCTCCCTATTTGTCTCGGTTACTGACCACTGACCCAACATGCAAATGATTTGTCATCGCACTTGTTTTGGTCGTTTTTAGTTTGAGGGGTTTTGTCCGGGGTTGTGGGCATACTTTGAGTTGCAACTTCTGCTTCACATTCGTACTTTAATCTGTGACATTCAAACTTTGATCTGTTACATTCAAACTTTAATCTGTTACATTCAAACTTTAATCTGTTACATTCAAACTTTAATCTGTTACATTCAAACTTTAATCTGTGACGTTCAAACTTTAATCTGTGCTTAACGTACGTATGTGCAGTCAGCATTGGCTGTCAGCTTCTCCAGTTTCTTGGGGCTTACTACTGCTTTGGAGACTGCTCTATGTCTTCTAATCTTGGAGATGCACTAAGAGGTTGACAGTTTGGCATTTAGTGAAATCCAACCTCTCAGTCTTAGTTTGCTGGAGACTCCAAATTGTTACTCCTCCATTTACATTTCCACCTGCCTAGCAGAAAAGGGGTGTAGTGGAGTTGCTATGAGCTTAGGATTTGAATTCCCTGAATATTGTCTTAAGAACAGGAGACACACAGGCTCAACATCTGTCTTGGCTCCTCAGACTCTGCAACTTGACTGTTTTCTATCTGCTTATTTGGTGGTTGTCTCACTATATCCTGATCTACAAGAGGGCAGCCCACAGCATGTCTGCCTACATATTAAAGAACTTTAAATATGCACAGTACCCTAGAGATTGTCAGCATAAAGTTGAAAATTTAACGGAAGAAAAGCAAAAAGAAGTACCAAGATCTGACTTGTATTGATTGTGCTTATTTCTGGCTCAAAATCTTTGGACATATGTTATTGGGAGCCTTTGCACCTCTATCAACTTCTTCTATTGTGTTATTAGATCCTGTTGTTGATAATTGTAGTATCCTATAAATATTATATTGTTTAAGACTTTGGCAGTTTCTAATCTGGTATGCCTCTCCAGCTGGTGCTGGCCCTTCTCAAGTGTGAATAAATGCTTCTGCCAATCCATTTCTCTATCACAAGTTTTACATAGCTGAACCACTACTTCCAGCATCAGCATTACCAGCATTACTACCCATCAGCCTCAAAAGTTCATTGTACCAGACAAAGCCATCAACAAATGTGAATCTTTTCACACCATTGGTAACAGATCCAACATTAAGACCAATGTAGATGGATTTGATGATGGCAGCCTCATGGCCCTTGTCTGTCAACATAATATTCCTATCTTTCTCACCAATATTGATACTTCCAGGAACCAGCAAAAGATGCCATATGCCATAGCAATGACTGAGCATCTGTTCTCTCTCTGTAAGATAAGGCATTGAGAACCAGTTCCAAAATCTTGCTATAGTTGTCAGTGACTGCTTTCAAGAGGACGAAGGTTTGAGGTTGATCCTCACAACACCAGGTTTGACAAATGTATGTCTTAAGTGATTTGATATGAGTATTACTAAATATATTCTAGTTTTTTGTCAACCACCTCAAGATTGATAAAAAAAACTCTATCAGGCCTTTTGCAATGTGAAGCCTAGTAAGTGGCTAATAGTCTCATCTGTTTTTCCACTCTGATGATATTCTTATAGCCAGCAGCTGCCAAACGCTTTGACCAAAGATACGCAGCTACGCGGAGAACGAGTACTATCAAGACCGACATGTATTCCTCCGCATTTCCATATACGGTAAGCATGGTCACAAATCTATGAATGTGGCATGTATTCGGGAGCGTATCTTGGATTTCACATTTCAGGTCCATGTGGACGTGGACAATCTTGCGTCCTCTATTTTTCAAAAGCCTAAAATACCTAAGCAAAGGCTTTGCTAGCTAATAGAACTAGGGCTGGCGCAGCACTATTGCCCTACAAGTTTCCAGTCCCAGGTTTTCAAGTTAAGCCAGCGCCGTGATTCTGTGTTGTAACGAACTTTGGAAGCTGGAACCAAAGCTAATCAAACGTATCATGAAATGGATTTTTTCCTCCTTGACACAGCGGGGGCCGGCGCCTCCGGGCCGGCTTGGAGCTTCGGATGGTTTTGATGATTCACCTTGTCGCGTGTTCAGATGCGTTCTTAAATAATGCATGATTATCGGCAGCAATCTTGAAAATATGTCATAGGTATCATGGACAAGCCTCGTTAAATTTCACCAATGGTAGTGGCCGTATCATATTTATCTGGTCTTCTAGTCATTAAGAATGGTCCGAGAATCTTCAATACTGATTGGTTTCTTCACCAGCTCTTGTGCGTATATGTTTCATTTATCTCCTTCTATAGTCCCTAGCCACATTCCCGATCTGTAGACGCGGGAGTAGTTATACCGTACCTATGGTCGCATCGTTGGCGAACAACGAGAAGGAAAGTGAGGCTCGGATCGGACTCAACTCTGTTGCTCTGTTGTGGGTATCGCAGAACTCATACTCGTCGGTGAGCCGTACATAATGAAGTCGTGGTGATGCCTACTCACCCAATGATCTTCACATATCTGATGACGAGGGAGCAATTGTCTTTGCTGGGCTGGGTTGCTGTGTACTTGGAAGAGGCGCATCGTTTGGGGTTTCACGCCATGTTGAGTCCAGACACCGGCGGCCGGTGACCTGTCTTGAGACTTTTTTGACGAGGTGTGTCCAGCCCGTACACGTTCATCAAACTCCACATTCTCACTAGCGATCTATGAATCGATCTCCCTGGGAATGATCAAAAATCCAAAAGCGGAACTACTTAGGACTCCTAATCCAGAAGCTGTCATCAATTCCCTTGCTACTGACGAAATATTTTTTTTTCAAAATTGACAGCATGTATATATCTCTGGAGATTCCTTCTGCCTCCGCATTGGATGGACTTGAACTCCATGTGGTTGTCGGATTTGGTGTTCTAGAATATTTTTCCTCGAGCCGAAGCCAGTCCTATTCATTCTACAAAAGGCTGATCTGATATTTCTCCTGCTGAATGGTATGGTATCTTCGACCAGCCAATCGATTTCATTTGTTTCAAGTTTCTTCATCCCACCAACATTCAAGGCCCGTTCCACGCCACGATGTCATCCAGTCTCGAAACGCAGGATTCGAAAGATCCCTTCCTCATGCAGAGAAATGTATTCACTGGTGGAGAAGTCCCGGTCAATACTCTAGTATTCCAGGACGCGGAGTTTCCTGAGGGCGGATGGAAAGCATGGTCGGTGGTCTTTGGGGTGTAAGGACTCTGCCTCGCATCGCTCGTGCATTTTGATCTCACGTGTAGTCCTTTCAGGTGGTGCCACCAATTTGCCACGTTGGGTTTCGTACCCTTTTCTTGAGGTCAATAAAACTGCGACCCAGACTTGATCTAGTTACGTTAACGCATTCGGCGTATACAATGGTGAGCTCTGTGATGTTCTATTTCTTCCAATCAACTAATGATACAAATTTCGACATAGATTTTTATATTAGAGAATACCCTACACATCATTCGTCGTCGCAAATCAGGTCAAGAGGTTATCATTTCGATATCAATTCAATGTAGCCGCTGACTGAGTTTTTAGCTGGATAGGGAGTGTTCAGCTCTTCCTGGTCATTTCTATGGGCCTTTTTACAGGAAGCGCGTTCGATATAGGATACTTGCACGTCGTTCTATTATGGTGGTCTGAGGACCTCAATTTGACTTCTTATATAGCCACCATCTTATGATCGGGGGCACCGTCTCCTTTTCCATCTGTCTATCCATATTATCGCTGGCTCAGCCAGGACAATGTTATGAGGTGCACAACCACTCATACAATTGCCTCCCTTTTGTAACCTTCAATAGGTATTCCTCGCTCAAAGCCGGGGTCTCACAATCGCTTCAGGCATGACATACGTCCCCGGTATGGCTGTCATTTCCCACTACTTTCGACGTCGCCGTGCAGTAGCTGTGGGTATCGCAGTATCTGTAAGTCTCTTAGTTAAGACACATAAGCTTCGTATTTTGTATTTTCAACATAAATTCATATAATTCAGGGCTCCAGGATTGGCGCTACCGTCCTTCCCATCATGCTTAACAGCCTGTTCCATGGACGCTCCGGATATCATGCAGGCGTCAGGGCTAGTGCAGGCCTAAATACCGGTCTTCTTACCATCGCACTATTACTGTTGAGGACTCGGCTTCTACCGAACCCTCGTAAGGAAGGTAGCACCCTTCGGTCTTTCAAAAAGTTCATCCGAGAGCCAGCCTATGTGGCGACAATTCTTGGGTGAGTGGATGTTCCTTGAACGAGCGATATGTGTTTACCGCAGCTCCAACATAGAACCTGCTTCATACTGGCAGGCCTTTACTTTCCGATCTACTTTATTCAACTCCAGGCGATTATGAATGGCTTGACGCCTAGCTTTGCTTTTCAAACGGGGTGTTTGGATTCATTTGATCAAACCTCCTCTCCGTGGTCACGATCGTCAACTCCAGCTGGTTATTCTCAATGGTATCAACGCCGTAGGCCGCGTCATACCAAACTTTCTCGTTCCTGGACTAGGCGCCTACAATCTTCTGACATTCTGTATGATCTCAGTGGGGATCCTCATCTTTTTCATGCCCCTCGTGCAAGATATTCCCGGTACCATAGTGTTCGCTATATTGTACGGGTGCTTCTCGGGCGCCTGTACGTATACCCTTTCCATCTTTTGACATCAACAGACTGTGATGTGGGGCTTGAATTTATATGTTTAGGGGCAGGCTTGATTTTACCTTTGATTGCCTCGCTAGCCAAGAGCGACGCGGAAATTGGAACTAGAGTCGGGATTTGCTTCGCGTTCACAGGCAAGAATGAAATCTTGACGATTTATAACTCTTCTGATCGTATACCACTTCGAACACAGCCATTGGAGGACATGTTAATGCGCACTAGTCTCTATTTCCCCCTGGTGCATTGATGTATAACGACATCTAAGTACTCCCATCGCTGGGGCATTACTGTCCTCGTCTTTCGCGTTGTGGAGGCCACTAGTATTCTCGGGCCTTTGCGAGATTGTGGGGAGCGGTTTCCTCATATTTACACGGTATGTCGTGTCAAGAAAAGAGGGAACCCCATGGGTGTAGCTATCGCCCAACACATCCATACACATCGCCGCATAATTGTTGTGGACCTTCTCGGTGCTATCAATAGATCGATATATCGTGGGATAGTATACATTGCTAGCATCCGCGAGCATTACATTAGATATATACATACGTAGCACTACTTCTTCCCTGCCTTCTTCGCAGCGGTACGTGCCCTGGTAATCTGCTTCTTCCAACCAAAACACTGGTTACATCCTTAAACATGGAGTCAGTATTACCTACGGCAATTTAAGGAGTCGCGAACCTGCAGAACCATGCTTCTTACATTGGTAGACTCCGTCCTTGTTCTGAGTGACTGAAGGAGAGTCGATGGGGTCTCTATCTATAGGATCGAACTGTAGGCTTTGTTAGACATTGTCAGACATGGCAGAAACACCACGAACCCCATAGAAAGCATCGTTTTCCTCCCTCCCGTCATAGGAGCAGTCCGAGCACTATAAGGTGGTAAAATGTCAACTCATGTGCTCTATCACCACAAATCGCTCGTAGTGCGAATGAAATCTAGCGATGAAGAAGTTACTCACGACTTCTTTGAGGTGAGCACCGCAAAAGATGGCATCGTTGATTTCGACAGTACTGACTTCGGCCATTGACGGGATCGAGAGCGATATAGAGTTGGGGCTGGTAGTCTCTTTAGTGAAAGGCTGTGGGAAGAGCAGAATTTCGGCCGGTGAGTTTATATTGGAAGTACGGGGCCGGGGCGGCTATGTCCGTGTTTAGAAGGTCCGGCGGGGAAAGTGTGGGGTAATTGCAAATTTGGCAGATTTCGATCACTTAGCGTCCTACTGTATTCTATCTATTCGTAGTAAACCACTGAGCGTCGGCGTAGAGTATGATGCACGTCAATGTGCCCCAAAGCTATCTATGACTTTGTCTTGCCACCAGAAGACATTCTGAGAGCAAGGCATTTTCAGAAGCCGTGATGTGGTCACCAATCAGTCCAGAAACTGGTCATGCGACCATTCTTCTTGAACGGACCCCTAAAATTTACGGAACTCAAAAGAATGATGAGCACCTGACCTACAACGAACATTTTAAACCTACATACATAAGATTCCTGGGAGGCGACCTTGTCTAGATAAGATCAGATTAGATTTCGTTAATCAATTGGTGATCATGACAAATGTGGTGATGAAATTTGCCATAATTTTCTGCTTTTAATTTGTGACGCGACGTGGTAGTTTTATTGTATTCCGCTACTAGGAAAGGCATTGACACTCACCTTCAATTGTTTCAATTGTCAGGTCATGAGCTCTCATCGTCCCCGCTTCGAGCCTTCTCCCTGCTCTTTCCACAATACCGCAACGCCCTCTCTATCAACTGCTCATGAAGAAGTGCCGTGGCTGCCACTTGTAACGTGTACAGCCTCTTTTCCTGCCGAACTGGTGAGTCTAAATCTCGAGATCTCTTGGCTCATCTCGTTTATTCACACTATCAAAGTTTGAGATCGCCATTTCTCAGCTGGTACATCATCCTGAATATAATTCAACCTTGATATTGCGCTCAGAAACCGTAGCAGAGATAACCTCGGAATTTCCTGCAGAAATACCTAAATTAAAGGGCAGGCGACTGATCTCATCAACCCATCGGAAACTTCTGGCTAGACGACCAGGAAGGGATGCTTCACTCGAACAATACTGTTCGCTATATGAACCAGAAGATCCGAACCAATCACCAGACACATCGTTTCCAGATACTCTGCTATTGACACCAATTCTTGCACCTGGGGAGACCTTGCCATATTACCATCCTGCTGTTTCTCATCTGGCATTCAGATATCTTCAATCGGACCCACCCACACTACGGATAGAGGTCATACCCTTGCCAAATACTCCGACTGATCCGAGCGCACGGTTATATCGCACCTGCCTCGCACTCTTGGATACACTACACCGGTATGGCTGGGGTGCGCTTACGAATTACAAAAAGCGAGTTATACATGATTGCTTGGTTCCTCGCGAACCTTACCAAGATTTGTACCTCATTATGCGTGAGCGGCATAAGCATCTTATAGATACCTGGCAGGAGGTTACAGATCCGCTGAAGCATGTGTTCGAGGCAAGAATAGAGATCTCGCAAATACCTTGGTCTTCATGCTGAGTAAACACTAGGACATCGGCATCGCAACGTACTTGATGCTCTTCTGGAAAGATACTTTTTCTACAGACTCTGAGCACACTCTAAAGATAGATGCCAATGAGCCGTGGAGATCTTGGCCTCGTCCCCCAGGAGGCTTTCTCGACTTCGGGTAACTTGAGGTGTCCTCCCAATTACTTTGAAACTGACCCCTTCCGTAGATGCGGCAATGGCCTCCTCACCCATATATTAACCCAAGAAGGGTATGAAGGCCAAGGTATCGACGTCCGCGCTCGTACCTCATGGTCACACTACCCCCAATCAACCCAAGACAACCTCCAAGTACACGCGTTCGATCCCACATCCACCTCTTCCGATCCATACTTCCAACCCGGTGTCTTCATCATTGGCAACCACGCCGACGAACTCACGCCATGGGTGCCTGTAGTCTCAACTCTATACAACGCATCGGGCTATATAAATATACCCTGCTGTGCATGGACGTTCGACGCAAAATTTGAGCGTAGTACGACACCGATATTCGCAATTCCTAGTCCTGATTTCGCCGGTACGCTGAATCTGGGAGGCGAAGGCGGAAATGGGAGCTCGTACTCTATGTATAGGATTTGGTTGGCATCGTTGACGTTGCATTGCGGGTGGGAGATCGAGTGTGAGACGTTGAGGATTCCGAGCACGAGGAATTGGGCAATTGTCGGTATGTACTTGTAATCTCGGTGGAAAGTACCCTTACCTGGATGCATTATTAATAGGACGAAGGAGATCTAAGACGATAGCAGCGGACGAGGCGCAAGAGAATGTCCGCGAGATTGTAAAGAATGTGGTAGAACGGGGGATCTTTAAGGCAAGAAAGCCGGAAGGAAAGGACGGGGGACATTGAAGTCAGAGTTCAATTCTCTTGTCCAAATGCATAACCATAAATCATCGGCTTTTAGATTCTACTCTAGATGGACACTCACCTACTATTTCTGAGCTACAGCGATAGACTCCAGAAAACCTGATACATATCAGTACCCTTGCCTATCCTTGGTTTGAATTACCATCCTGCGTACGTTGTTGATGTTTTTAGAGCCAATTGTGACGGTCCGGCATTCAGCTGCTCCTCGTCTGTGTCTTTTTCTGGCTTGCCTGTTGATGTTGTCCGTGGTGTTTTGTTTAAAGCGCGTCCGACGAAGCCTTCATAATAAGAATGCCTTCATCAACTATCGAGGTCAAGTGAGTAATCAACTCTAGTGATTTGAAGTGGTGCGTATCGACCCTGGGCTTAAAACAGGACCCAATATGAGATCGTTCAGTGTCACGATCGACCAATCGGTGAGGATACATGATGACATGAAATCTCATTTGGAAACACCTCAGATGAGTGATTTGTTCTGGTTTTCCGGGGTCCGGCTGGGGTATCGTCTCCTGTGTAAGTAGCTCGAGCGTGAATAATGATCTTCGCCTGCCATTGTCTATTTCTTTTTGGTAGACGTGATTCCTGGAGCTCGTACATCTGGAAATCGATACAAATATCAACTCGAGTTAAAATTAAAATTAAGTCACAGCGGCCAATACTTATTCTCCATATGATATTTGTCACTATAATGAGCCACCACTTTCTCTACCAGTTGGCCGAGTTGTGCATTGGATTGGAGAAATTTGTTTCCTCAGCTCAAATACCCATGTTAGGCATGTCGACACGTCTCAAGATTAAAATGGGAGTTTATGATCACGAAAGGGCGATTTGGGGGCTCAACCAGACTTCCTGGCGTAATCACTTTTCTCAGAACTTGCGAAACTCTCGTCACGAATCCTCACTTTACAGCAAGCATTTGGACATCTATATATAGCATATCATTCATGAATTAATAGTTCCGTGTATATCAGCTCATAACTGACCTTTGGAGACAAGATGAATTGCACTGGAAAGACTTTGTGGCTTAATCGTCTTTGCTCCTGTTCCTGTAATATCGAGCTATTTTGTACGTTCCTTAAGATCGCACAAAGTGAATATACACCATTGCTATCCTCAAACGATGTCAAGTATTGGATAATAGTATTGACAAAGACCATACGTCATTATCTAAACTGTTTAGTCAAACGTATCAACCCTTTCCGTGAAGGGAGTCCATGCATCTTCCCTCATCATATCCCTGCTCAGTATCCCCGTCTCGATGATAATTGGATGATCTGATGCGATAACGAAGATGACGTCACTATCGTCATCTTCAGGCCAAAGCAGGTACGCCTCTATAATTCCTTGTATCTTCATATTCTCTGGAAAGAGACAGGTTATTCTTGAGTCACCGGTGTCCTCATGATCTGTGCCAATGATCTTCCGGAAAAGCATACATGTGGGTGAGAAACCAATAGGAGCGTAGTAAATTCTCAAGGCATATTGGCCATGAAAATAGAAGCTTCCGGTTTGTAGGAACACTGGGTGTGTTTTAAGGTTCCGGGAGCCTAGGATATGAATTGAACCATAACCCCAGGCGCTAGATCAAATATCTTCCGCAAGGCGAAAAAATCAAATGTGGGGGATCCCAAGAATCTGGGCAAGTACATGTAATTATATTGACCTTGACTCCAATGGAGAAGAAATATTACAGAGCACATCATCCTGGATGGGTTCACTTTTGATAAATTCTCTATTCTTCAACCCCAATAAGCAAGCGCGAAGTCCCAGATATGTCGGGGGTACTCCATTGGCACCGACCACTGAGATCGATGTGAGAAATTCTGAAGGGTTCACTTGGTTCGAGTCGAGATGGAATTTCCAGGATTTTAGGGTTCTAAGATCGGGTGTAGTGGCAATTTTAGTAGTGAATTGTGAAGAAATCGATTCTTTATAAATATCAATTACAGTCAACATGACATTGTAGTCATTGTGGTGCAGAATTGCAACCCTTCCATCATCCTCGCTGAATGCATGGATTGAATATCCTGTTGCCCAATAGGCAGAACAATTGGAGCACTTTCATCATCTTGATTGACAACTGAATCAAGGCTGAATGCACGAAAAAGGCACCCGTCTGCCAAAAAATAGTTACCTGTTGGACTTCGTGACTTTATAGCATTATATGCTACATCTAGGGTGCGTTCTGCCCTTGCAATGATGCGTGGCTGTTGCAACTGAAATAACCAGTTCACAAAGGAGGCAGAAGTAATTCCATCTCTGTTTAGGGGTTGGAAAATCAATAAGCCAAGTCCAAATACAGGAGTGAACGGAAACGTACTGTGCTATTGACAAAGTCTTAAGGCTGAGACGTTTTTATTGATATCTGCATCTGTTAACTGTAACAAGACGTAAAAGCAGCATAAATGACCACACATAGATGGGTACCTGTACTAATACGGTTCTATAAGTAATAAGGCGAGATGGCCGAGCGGTCTAAGGCGCCAGACTAAGGCCAAAGCAGCAGCTGCTTATCCAATCTGGTCTTTCGGGGCGTGGGTTCGAATCCCACTCTCGTCACTGTTTTTATTTCGTCAAGCTTCTATAAGCTGCCGGAAGTCAGAGGAAGAAAATAACGTCGTGGCCGGTTTGCAGTCGAAGACACTTTTCATGCCTGGTCTTTGCCTCATAAGGAGTACGCGCTTTCTATATTTTTCTTGTAATAAATATGAACATTCTTTCCATTTGGACATTGTCTTGGCCCTTGGCAGATAGGAAGCGCAGTTGTCGTCTCGCCGTACTACCAAAAGTGTTACACTGGTACTCCGTAGATGGTCATACTTATGTTTCGTTGAAGCCTGGTACACGTACAACACATACTTAAAGGTCCGAACCGGCTTGCACGGGAGGTATTAAGCAGAAAACCACGGCGCTTCAAGGGCGTTAGTGAGCCCCCCAAGAATATCATTATCAATGTCCAGATATCGCCTGTCAAAAGATATACAGACAACTGCCTAAATCTGACGGTCCTCCGAGGACGGATCGGAATGCCATTGGGTCGCAAAGTGGCATCATCCCGGCGCCAAGCAGCCAAGTACCAACCCAGGATATCACCATATATACATAGAGAGCTGTGGATATATATAGTTTGAGGACTCGGTACAAAGAGTCCAATCGCGCTCGCTATCAGGGACGTTCTCGACGATATCTTGGACTAATCGGAACTCTTTTGGCCTGAGAAAATGACATCGGATCTGGCAGCCACCGCTTCGGAAACCGAAGGACAGCTTTCATCCAATGCTGCGCTATCTTCCTCGTCCTATTCCAAGACGATGAGCAACAAGAAAGATGTCGAGTGCGGGTCGCCATCGTCATCGCCGTCGTTTTGGACCTACCTCAATTCGGATGTAGACCCAGCGCAGTGTACGGGCCCGTTGGCCGCGTTCTGTTTCATGACGGGGTATATGTACGTCGTCAGCCCGTCTTTTCAACATATACGCAAGTTGCTCATGAAATGTGCGATTTTCAGAGATGTCATTTCGTTCTCCTCTATATATGTCTGGTGCGGCTTCCAAACGGGAAACTTTGCCCAGGTGTGTTCTGGAGAACATGTATAACTTAGCTATCATTTATGCCTTTCCTTTGGCAAACAGTTGGCGATAGCTCTTGCGCGTCTTTTCGAGGGCCCAAAGGGATTCAGAGACATGACGTTTCACCGAGCTGACCAGCAAGCTCTATGTTCTCTCATCTCATTTCAATTGGGTGCCTCAGTTGGCCGTTACGGCGACCGGTTGGGACCGTTGAAGCGCATCTGGCTCATTGCCGGTACCTTCCTCCAAGCTCTACTTACGATGGCCGCGGCAGTAACTCTATGGCAGAGTGGGGAGCTCAGCATTGCCGATACGAGGGCCGATCCGAGTTGGAACAACGCCTTGTCATTCGTCGCACTCGCTTTCATGAGTGCAAGTCTCGGCGTACAAGGCGTGTTGGGTAAGAGGCTAAACACACAATTCGGAACTACCAGTGCGTCGCATCGTCTCCGTCTTCCACGGAACCCCTTTTCTCATTAACTTGGGTTTTTAGTCGTCCTGACGACCGTCTGGGTGGAACTTGTGTCTGACCCTCGTCTGTTCAAAATCCGCCAAAAGGTCAAGTCGCGCGACCATAGACTCATTGCCGCTGTCGCCCTCTTCGTCGGCGCCTTTTCTGGACGCGCTCTTCTCGGCAAACTTGGGTCTCCGGCTACGTTGGGCATCGCAGTCGGCTTTCGGATACTGATTGCTATCTCTTGGGTCTTTATTGGTGGTAAAAATACTCCTTGAACATGGGTCGCTAGATACTCTAGCCTTCTGGTTTCGCTTTCTTCCCCCTTGCTTCGACGTTATATCCTGTTGCATTACATACACCTGCATTTTTGGTTAGAGTGCGTGCAAATACACGCCTGTAGATGATGATATTCTTATATGTCACGTAATTTCCTGGCTTCTTCATGGGTTAGATGCCGCCTAACTATTTTCTGTCAAATAGAGAAATATCAAGAAATATTGGATTGGGCGACAATTACTACGTTGTCCTTGTTCTATCGCAATCTGGTCGTGATGTCAGGGCCTGACGAGTTTCACAGAAAAAAAGTAGCATAGCATGCCATCTCGAGCCTGCTCACCTGGCGATTGTTGGTATTATCAGGGCAAGATGGACCTCTGATGTACAGATGCCCTCCCTCCCTTTTGTAGTAGATTCCGTGCAAATTTTGGCCATGGGAGTATGCTTGATCAGGCCAACAAAGCGCTCTCTCTCGCACACACTTCCTTCACATTAGTTTTGAGTGGCTGGAGAGAAGGATGCTGCTTGGTTGACGATATTGGCGAAGCAGAAGAGGCTATAGGATCACGGCTTTCCATTGGTTGACAACAAACCCGAATTCCAGCGCAAGCCTTTCTATTGCAGTTGCGACTGCACTTTGACAAGTCCCTCCGTACTATCCAAATTGGAAATTATCATCATCTTAGCAGTGGACACGTGGATAATCTTTGGCGATCTTCCGCTCGGTCAATTTGAAGGAACGTCCCCTGCTCGAAGCGATTTTGTCAAGAGGTAGTCAGTCAGTCATTCAACCCATATGATACTCTCGATCTCGATCTGTCTCTCGTAATGTTGCGGAGTTGCGTCTTATATGTTGGGCTCTCGACAGACCTGTAAGTTCCTCAGGCGAGCAGGCAGCCTACGGCTTGCGTTCAAACCGCGAGTTTGGGTGTGAGGTTCCTCGGGCTGGGGAGATGCGAACCAGTTAATCAAGAGACGTAAGTGGCTTGCGATAATCTGCCAGCGAGGTTTGATTTTTGGCGCATCGTGATTGACGACGTAACATTCTGTGCTGGACACATTCAGTCCTCCTGAGCTTCCCAGACAGTGACGACATTCGGATTCTTGAAGCTATTGGTCACGGCATACTTCTCGATCAACTCAACGAAGTTCGACATTTTTCTTCAGTCATTTCCTATCGCTATGTAGCGTTAGACCCAGTCCTTAGCCGAGAATAAACAGAAGTTCTTTGTAGAACATGTTTAAGAATATTGGTAGACAGTTTGTTAACAGTGCCGTTGTGGGTGAAAAAATATGAATTGACGTCCCGTATACTCTATATAGATCTTCCGTAACTCTCACAATACCGTAGGTAAGGATGGGTACTTTCTGGACGGGGTTGAAAAGATGGGATTTTTCTTGTTGTTCAACAAGTCCGCGGCACCGCGGGATTCAACTTCTCTGAACTTTCCACGTGACACACACAATCCATGCATCCACCCTAGGACGACCCTGTCCGATTCTATACATTTGCTCATATTCGCGGACATGATTCAGCATCCCCACCAACAAAAACTCAGACTTCGACACACACAACGCTGTTCTCTCCGTTCTCAGGCTCTCTTACTCGTAGCTACTGGGCTGTCCATGTCCCCGCTGGTGTGGCGGCAAACCTAGCATCAATGGCGTCGGCCGCAAGGGAGTCATCGCGGACGATAATTGTCACAACAGGCAAGCTCAAGTCTCGAACCAAATAACTACGGCTGACAATGTGCGGTAGTCCTGTCCACAGTCTTCCACAGTCTGGCTATCGTTGCTACCGTGTTCCGCTTGGTTAACCGGAAGCGGCGGAAGCAATTTTCCTGGGACGACTGGTGGGCGCTTGCGGCTGCATTCTTCGACTCGGTTGTTTTCGTATGTTCTTGTATTCGTTTTCGTATCGATAGTAAGTTATTCGATTCCAAGAGGAATGACAATGCTTATCTGACTATCTGAGCTCAGAACAAGCTCTGAAAAATGACCCTCTTCCGATTAAGCTTCAGGAGGGTGTTTACGAGGCTACGTCCGTGGCCTTTACCTGCACGATATGGTGCACTTCCTTTCAAATTATCACTCGAGTATCATGGCAGGATTAACCGAGCCTTCGCTCCAGGGCTTCTCGAATAAGCATCGCATGTAGTATCCTCCGAGTCCTCCCCAGTGGACGAACAAGATCATTCGTGTACTTTTTGACATGGGTCTTTTTTTTCAACATTGTTGTAATGCTCATTCTCAAAAACTACATCTGCGGCCGCAAACACGAGTGGATCGACTGCAGCCTCGGCCACGCCATCAACATATTCAAGCTATGCAGTACGTGTGAATTCTTCTTGAATTGTATACAATATCTCATCCGAAAAACAGCCGATATCGTATCAAATGTCCTGCTTGTCGTGATCCCCTTATTCATTCTGAGGCACACCAGGCTTCCGAAGGCCCCGCTTTACATGATCCGCGCTGTCTTCGTGACCACCATGTGTATGATCAGCATCTGCACGATCCGTGTGATTTACGCGATGAGGAACAATGTCCCACTTAATGGTTTAACCACCAACCTCGAGGTGAGTCCCGTGACTCGATCCAGTCTTCGCGCTTTCTCTCACAGTGCTGGTACAGGCTGCAGTGACCCTCCTTGTGTGCAACCTCCTCGTCCTTGTGACTTTTGTTTACCGCCACATACGAAATGGGCGAGATCTAGACCACGAACTCTCAGAATACCTCTCCCATGCGAGAAATACACCTGCAATGCGTGGGCTTACGATGTTCACATCAACATCGGCCCAGGAATCGCCTGGTGATACCCAATTGTCGACGGGCCGCGGAACATCGGTGTTTCTTGAGTTGGGATCTTCTTCTCTGTTGGGGTTGGGGAAGAAGGGTGAAGTCATAGTTTCGTCAGTCCTGACTCCGAGAACCCCAGCCCCAGCTCTTTCGTCGAATCCGCCGACTGTCATGGCCGTGCATTCTTGTCGGTCGGTGTTCCCTTCCCCGGACCAGCAGGGTGGAAAAAGCAAGAGCGAGGCTATCTCCTGATGTTTTCACACAAGATCGAAACAGCTTCTCTTGCAAGATACTGATTACGAGCGCCTTTTCGCAAAGTGTTGCTGATGGACTTTTTCTGATCGTGTCGATTAATCTCGGGAACCACTATCACAGCCAAATGTCCCTACCTCATAATATATCGCAAGAAACGCGATTCCATTGCTACTATACATTCATTCCTCATGCTTTCGTCGTGCTATATATCAGTGTGTTTTTTAGTCCGTACAACTCGCTATCGTCATATGTTTTTACTGTTTTTTTCGTTATCAGCGTAACTACTAGTATGTCATCCTGCTCTGTACCTGCATTAGTCACCCTTGAGTACATATGTACACCTTTAGACCTCTTAGTTCCATCAAGTGTTTGCGATGACAACGGGTTCTGAAGCAAAATATGCAGTGCAGCTATCCACAGCGTTCACGTGCTGACAACAAGTTTGATTCAGTGTCATGTAAAGACCGCAGCGGAGATTGAGTTCTTGTACCAATTTTACTGCGTATTCGGATTTATCAGTGTCTATGACTATTCGCTCAAGGCCGACGGGGACATCGGTAAGAAATGGCAGCAAGCCCTATCGCACAAAACGTTTCGGACCAAAAGAGGGACAGAGGCGGTTCGGCTTATTCCATGGGAAACAAAGGACGGTGTTAGGAGTTGATAGAAAAGACACGTTGTCGAGGCTGGCGTTCTTATGTCGGCGGGGCCCTAGGAGTCTCGACAAGGGCTCGATCCGGATGCGAGACATTTGTTCCTCCTGTAGGACCCACCAGACCCTGAAGCCAAATGCGAAAAAGAAAGCGTTCGGAATAGTGAGACGACCCCGGGCTATTTGCGGTGAACTCAGCCGCGAGGCAATATTTAGGTCTTGTGATGGACTACTACCGAACCTGAGGGATATATCATACAGAACATGTGTGAAGACTCTGCCATAAGCGCCCAATTTGTCGTGGTTGAACTCCGTCACACAGCAGCTACCCCATCACAGCGCCCCGAGAGGGCGAGCTCGGCGTGCGTCTTGTTGCTCTCCTGATCTTGACAACCTGATATTGATTCCCTTTCTATTCTTCCAGGGTCGTCTCGAGGAGATCGTGGCGTTCAAGTTGTCGGCTAAATCTTTTTTGAAATTACATAAATATAGATCCACGCCGAAGTACCTATAAATACCCCACAAGAAATCTTTGATCAGACTCTGCTTCGATCCCGTCTCACCACAATTGCTGTGTTCACGCCCCATTATACATATACGACGAGCTCGAAGCCGACGACGACGACGACGACGGCAGGACGAAGGCAGGGTCGCCCACGAATTGAAGTATGGCATCACTAGAACCACCATCACAGCCCTACGTTGCCATGGACGGTTCAGTCCAGATGGACTCTGCTAGCACATCGATAACGCAACTCGACATGGTTCAGGGGGACAATGGAGCGCGGACAGAAACTATCCAGCCAGCGGAGTTCGTGTCGCACGAACCCAGACAGGTGTCTAGTCCGTTGGGGGAGAAGGCTGATCCCTCGGAGGGTGTCCCTACAGAGACACTTGTACCGCAGACACCACAAGTGTATCTCACATTTTTGGTGATAACTGGGAAGAGAAGAACAATGTCCTTTGAGCCTGGAACGACGGTGGGAAGACTGAAGGAACTTATGTGGAATTCATGGCCGTCAGGTACGTTGAAACCTGACTTTTTCGAGGTATTACTCAAGCTTCGGGCATAGATTGGGAGGATGAACGACCTACTGCACCTTCTTTCCTACGGGTACTTTACCTCGGCAGGATGCTGCAAGATGACGAGACCCTATCACGTACGAAGTTCATCCATTTTGGTGTTTTCTAGAACTAATGATAGTTTCGGATAGAACTGAACTTCCCCACTTATACTCCGCAAACGAACTCCGTGCCCACACCCACAATTGTGCATTTGTCTGTCAGACCGTTCAGTCCTCAGAATGAGCCGGATATCAAAAAGAAACGTAAGAACAGGCCGAGCGATGGTGAGATTTTGCGCTCACCATGGAAAAGGAGCACCCTGACAAGTTATCACAGGTTCACAAAATGCAGGGCCCCAGGACAACGAGCCCGAAGGTGCAGGATGCTGTGGTTGTGTCATTTGTTGAAGGTAAAGCATCTATCGACAATTAATCTACATCGATAGCTAAATACCCTACCTTTCAGCGTTCTAGCACTCCTATCTATGCATGAACCGATTTTCAAACTATTCTTGTTGGATTTTTTCATCCCGTATATGCCCCTTTACTCCCCTCTACCCTTTGCCCCCTCCTATACTCACGACGATCAGAACTGCTGCGTCCTTCCCTCTTCGTTCTCCGGACTTATCCGGATGTTACCAACACTAACACCAACATTCACGACGTCATGTGGACAAATTGACAAACTCATCAGGGAGAATGGCGCTCCTTTGTCTCCATCAAGCAATCACGAATACACGAACTACTAGTATCGTGCATGACCATTCCATCACTGCCCCGTCCATCCTTCTTCGACTCCAATAACAAGCCTCCGGCGTGCCTTCGTTTCTTCTTCGGAGCTCTGATATGGTTATCATACATTATCGAAGCATCTCCTCGTCTGGTATCATACCTTGACTTTCCCCCTTTGTTGATGCGTTCCTCTTTGGTCTCGGGCGGTTGTATTGTATCTTTCCTTTCGCTGGCTTTGTTTGTACTGACTCTTATTCCACTTACGTTATGTCCAGAACATTGCTTTGCTTTAACCTCGAGCAAAATGTACATAATATATATAACTTGATGACTCATGTATGACGCAAGCACATTCTCATCGCGATCTATATCATCCTTCCGAACAGCTAACAGCTGCGACAATTACGCTGCGTACCTTACTGCTCTATCAAGTGAAAACACATGGGCAGAAATGCAATATTCTATTATTTAGATGGGCATTCATTAGCAGGAGACATGAGAGCAATAAGCATGTAGCACAGGGATCGTGGACGGGTGAATGGGGGTAAGACATTTAAGTGGGTGACTGTGTATGAAACTTCTACTACTATTTGCCGAATGCCTTCTCAGAGCCGTCGTCGTCTTCATCGGCAAGGAAGTATCCGGGGTGGATGAAGTTGAAGGTGTAGATAGCGAGAGTGATCATGGCTCCGTCCAGGACATCTGGAAGCAAGGAAGAATGAGTCATTGACAGGCACAAGTGGAAGGATGACTCGATGACGTACTGAAGTACACCTCCGTACGGATGATACGACCCAACCAGCCGTCCGCGAGCTCGATCACACGGTATACGGATCTGTTTCACATTGGAACCATAAATTCAGAAATCAAATACCCCTGAAACAAAAAAAAAATATCAGAGTGACGGACCGGATGAAGAGACATAATGTGCAGAAACCAATGCCGAGAGACATTATCATGATCTTTCTTGTCATGGGTTTCGGGTAGATGAATGATTCAGTGGATGACATTGACTTGCGGAAGGGCTTGTTGCTCATGTACCGTATAAAGAATTCGGCGGCGAGGAAGGTGTAGATTACGATGACCACTGTCATAGGATGCGCGGTCAAGCCATGTTTGAATTTTGAGAAGCAGATGCCAGAGAGAAATACACATGCCTAGCTGGAAGGTGATACCACCAAGCATGACATTGCCACCCTGAAAAGCGGACGAGCCGGTTAGAGCGGGCGTTTCTTGCAGTTAGGATGAGAGGAATACGCGTACGGGCGTAGGATTAGTCTTGATGTGCGCGGAGGCTAATCCGCCTCCAGTTCCTTGGATGATCAGAGCAATGACATCCTGAGACATCTGTGAGCAAGTCCGCTTGGCTGGATGAGAACATACTCACACAGGTAATGAAGAGGATAGAGTCTTGACAGCAGACAGATGAGAGACGACAATTATGTATTGACGACTTCGAAAGGAAACTTACACCACTTTGGTGGAAGGCGGCTGTATGAAGTGCCTAGCCTTTCAATAATGTGGCCGAAGATGACGAAATTCGCGGCAAGGAGGAACGTCGGCGCCATGATGGTAGTGCATATTCTGTACGGCAGCTGTGAGAAAGCATAACGTGAGAGAATTAGGGACAGACTGGAGGAGGTACGCCGAGTAATTTATAGGGTTATGATGACTCCAAAAACGTCCGCTCCAACCAGCGACCTCGAGCCCACCGCAGACGCAAATAGTTGGTATGAGCCACCAATGCCTCGTGTATACCGCCTGACTGAAGTGTATCACTGGCCAAATCTCTATAAGAAGATCGTCTATAATTTGGAGAGTATAGTCTCACCCGTGGAAATGGCGAAGAGAATGATGAACACTAGAGTGGCGGTTTTTGAAGGGACATATCCATAAAGAGCCGTTGGTGGAAGAGTCTGGGCTTTGAAAAAAACATTGAGTCCTAGGAAGGAACACCATCTTCGGTCAGTCTATGGCAGTGTTATTAA
>JABFYK010000090.1:0-34736 GCA_018849495.1 Termitomyces sp. T123_Mx157
TCTTAAAATGGCTGATCCGCTGTCCCATCGACGCTTCTCCCGGCCCTTCGTAGACCTGACCCTGGAGGGCAACCGTAGTCGAGTCATACAGAAAGCACGTATACTAAGGTAATCAACTTCTAGACCATCTAGCTTCAAATAGAAACTGCTCTCAATTCAAATGAAAATAACGAGAGTTGACGGGGCATGTAGAACCACACTGGACGTGATTAGACACATAGTACCGAGAGAACGCGGCCAATCAGTAAAAGCTAGTTTCATTTTTTTTGAAAATTTCTTTTTCTCATTAAGGCACTGCCAGGAATCGAACCTGGGTTTCGAGAAATCAAAATTCAGAATCTCGAGTGATAACCGCTACACTACAGCGCCGTTGACGTAAGAATGGCCTTACGCTTCCATGGAATATGAATTAATAACGTTGGGGTGGCGCATGGACATTTTACTTTGAAGAACCCCTCGCATGTTATCTCAACGTTGACATTGAATTCTGCCGAGTCTTGCATATATTTCTTGTTCTTAGATATCCAGCGCGACAGATGCATAAAGCATGAGCATTGATCTAATTTAGGTGCTTGTAACCTCGTCGCCTCAATACGTTCCGCTTCATGTCTATTGTAATATCCAAGTGTCGTCGATGCCTCTCATCTGAATGATTTCTTTTGTCGAATTTGCCGCCGGGAGACATTGCACTGGTAGTGGTCATGGAGGAAGGCTTGAACAAAGATGCAACCTCAGCTGCTCGCTGTTTAAGGATCTTGACCAATTGGCGATGCTTTCCCTGGTCAGACGCAGCGTGTACTTCCTCACGTATTTCTTCAATGGAGTCAACTAGTGAGATGTCAAACGGGACATAAGACTTCACGTAGGTGAGAGCAACGACCATACCCATTGGATGTGCAGCGTAGATGGCCTTTTTAGAGGCCGAGTAACTGGAAATAGGAGGCGAAGAATATTAGTGTGACAATGTTTCTAATCACGAGAAAGAAAGACGTCACCACAACAAAGATGACTTAACGGGTGGCGCACGAAGTTTCAAAATGTAACTAACTATTGCGGGGGCCCACGTAGGAGAGAATGGACCAACACGATCCAATATTAAAACGTTGATTGATCTTATGTATGGGTGTTAAATTAGCTTACCATGATGACAACCACACGTCAATACTTCTGAAGAATAAGCCTGAGCCAACAACCATGGCGATAGGAATACCTTTACTGAGGCAATATCTCGCCATGACGACGTATTATCAGATTCTACATTGCAAGTATGTAATAGGAAGCCCAGACATGAAATCAAATAAGGTAAAGCTAAGTAAAGTTGCTCTGCAGGTTACCGTTTTCTAATATTATTCACGGCAGTCTAACAAACGGCATTCGCATACACGGTCTCTTCACGCTCCTCTCCTGCGCAACCTTCTCCACCATCGCCCTAGTTAACACCACCGTCCCCGCTTTATCACCGCCGTCACCACCATCTTCCTCCGATGCTATTCGCATGGCCAAGAGTCCGACCTCATTTAATGCAAACGCCGCGTCGTCGACACGAAGATTTGTCGCTCGAGCAATGTCAGCGAGCTTGCAACTAACCATCACGTGCGTCGCTGCGCTCCCATCCTCGCTGTGCTCCGTCACAAGTGGACGATGTGTCGAGAACATCGGGTCTACCGACCTCTATTATTAACACAGACGACTGAAGAAAGGAGACCCGGCACACCATCACACAAGAAGGGTACTTCATCTCGATCAACATTCGCATCTTCGACCTCGCCAGCCCACCCCTTGAGCTTGTTCTTCTTCTTTTTCGGCGCGGTACTTCCATTGACATTTCCATTGGCAGCCCCATTACCATTGTTGCTGCCGTTACCGTTACTGCTTCCATTCCCATTGCCTGTAGAGCTTGCTGCCCCGCTTCCACTATCATCTGACTCGCTAGACGATGTACGTTGCAAGCCGGGGAACTGGCCGAGATGAGTGATGCGCAAGGTGTTAGAAGGAAGGACTGATAGCACATGTCTGACGGAGGGTTAGCATCGAAAATTGAAATGAGGAAGCCAATATACCTGAAGAAACGTATAAGGGTCGAGACCCAGTACGCTAGATAACTTCTCAGACCAAGGTCAGAAAGTGGGCGCTCGGGTGTGCCAATTTTTCCCGTACGGCGCGAGAGTTCATAGCCTGTCCCAGAGCAGATGAGGATCTAACGGACAATTTAAAAAAATCCGAGACTCACTGAACTCGATCATTAGCATACCATAACCCTTGCGTTGGTACGGTGGAAGAGTCATAATAGTTGCAAGATTATAATCATCGTAAGAATTTTTCTCCTATTTTCTGGATGTGATAACGCAATACAAAGGAAGATAATGAGGGGGCATGCCTTGGAAAAGTACCCCAGTATATGATCCTGTTTTGTCGTACTTTCCGTCAGAATATAAAATAGGACTATGACACATCAGGACCGGGGACGATACGACTAAGGGGCAGTGAGAGCTCACAATTATCCAGGTCAAAGAAGAGTGTTTTCACGTCGATGAACAATTTTCCGAACAGAGCAAGATTCTGACAATACAACTGCGCAATACTGAACGTCAAATACAAGCAGAAATCTAAAAGAAGCCTCCACACCTTCTGTTGTGTCCCATCGACCTCCCAAATCGAGTGTGCTCCTCGCTGATACACCCTCCTCCCGGGCGGATAGTCCACCGTGCAGAACCTCGTATGATTCTCATACAGTGCCCACTCCGACATATACTTAAAGCACTGCTGACAAACCCAAAGCTGCGCTTTCTCCGTTCCTGGCCCTGTCGCTCCACGCAACAGTCCCCCCGCAAGCAGGTCCGACGTACGCCCATGCGAGCGTGCAGTAGCTTTCGTCACGCCTGGAATCTTGGGGGTCGCATCGGACGAGGTGGGGTCATCAATCTCGGTTTCCGTGAGGGGGTAAGGAGAGAAATACCTGAACAGGACACGAGTGCTTTTTCAGGACTATAAGAAGAGACATATGAAGCAGAACAGCACACACCAAGTCTTGACCTGCCACTCCCCGAAATACACATACTCAAAGTTCCTATTCGCTGTTATCTGCTTGTGTTGGTGGACGTCATACTCTTCCTCCGTCATCACCATCTCTGTCGGCGTTGACGTTTGCGCCTTCTGCTCTGGCGGAAAGCTCTGCATAGGTGCCGCTGAGGTAGACGCGGTCTGATTTACTTGAATTTGCTGTTGCGGCTGTGCATTGCGAGGTGGACGGCCACGTTTACGCTTCATGCCCGTCGTGCTTTTCGACGATGATAGATTCCCATCAATCGCCATGTCTTGCGTGTCTCCAATCGTTGACGTCGATGCAGTTAATTTTCCCGCAACGCCTGGTCCAACGAGCAAACCTGGTCCCGCGAGAACGCTAACACTCTTCCCAGTCGCTAGCGAGAACACCCCAAATTGTGGTTGTCGATTCGTCGTTGAAGGGCCTGCTGGGTTCGAATGAAAAGTGGAGTCCAAGCTTGCACGATGAGGCGGAGGATTTGGGGGGGAAACGAAGCACCGTTCTTCAGCCACCCATTCGTCTAGCCTTTTATCGGAACCAATGTAGTGAACGTAGACTTCTCTGTCCCGGCGCTGGAGAATGTGAGCCGGGCCTGTTAAATCCGGAGGAATAGGCGGCCTCGTGTTAGATACGCGAGGACCGAGGCCGAAACATACTCACGCGGCTCACCGCCGTTGAGCGCGGCGACCGAGTAAACTGTTTGATCGGGCAGGGCGACGAGGTGCGTCGCCGGCATGAAGGCACGAGCAAGAAGAGAAGCAGGCTGGAACGTTTCAGTCAGCGCCACATGGGAAATTTCCAAATCAGCTCAATTTTGATGATGATGTTCAACGTTCAACATTCTACGTTATTTGAGTGCTGGCATTTGAAGATGACAAGAATATCTACATTTAGAATAGGTTAAATCTGGCAGGAAGATATAATAATCAAGCTTAGGGGACGTCAACTTCCCAAAGCTTGTTAAGATCATCTCTTCTAGAATCATTACAGAGATGAATGTTTGTAGAGTCGCAGCATATTCATTCCTGACATATCGTATATGTTGCATAACATGGAGGCGGCCGTGGGGCGTACGTATATGGTAAGCCCACTGGTTGTCAACGAATGAGACATGGATGGCGTTGTGAGATAAAGGTAGGTAGACAGAGTAAAAAGTAAGCAATGGTAATTTACTCCTGGACAGCGGCCTCGTTCTCGACGTTGAGGATGCCCTGGCGCTTCTCCTGCACACGCGCAGCGCGACGTTCCCGAGCGGCCTAACATTTTACACATCGCTGTGAGATAGCACCAATGGAAACATGATAATTCAACAGACCTTGTTCTTGATGCGGCGGGCCTCCATTTGGTCGGTGAGGACCTTGGTGCGGTTTTTCTCAGCCTTAGCCTTGTGGATGTACTCCATAAGAACACGCTTGTTCTTGAAGACATTGCCCTTGGATTTTTGGTAAAGGGAGTGGTACCTTGATAGATATCAGCACTGGTAAGAGCACCCAAAAAGAAGGTAACTCACAAATGCTTGTCAATCTTGCCCGCCTCTCTGTACTTCCTCAACAGCCGCCTGAGAACCCTCTGTCTCCTCATCCACAGAATCTTCGAGGGCATACGAGCCTCAGCCGTACCCTTTCTCTTACCAGTGCCAGTGTGACGACCCTTACGCTTAGCAGCAAGGAGATCCTTCGTACGAGCACGAGAGTGGATAGTGGTGGGCTTGATGATCACACGGCCGTCCTTGATGAGCTTCTTAACGTGTGTACGGGAGTTGGCATTTCCGATCTCGGCCTGCTCAGCGGGGTCGAGCCAGATTTTGCGTTTGCCAACGCCGGCGACGCTTGCGGCGAGGCGCTTTTGTGACCGGAGATTGACTGGCAGAGGTTTAGCCTGGAAAATGAACATCAGTGTTATAAAGAGCACACACCCATCTTGCGTGTCGGGTCTAGAGAAAATGTCAGCGTTGGCAACGAGCGCAGCAGCGAGCAGGGCCTACCTTGGTCTTGAGGATATCGTCAATGGAGTCGCCTGACACTAAACTGTGCCTCGACTGGATCTTACGTAATTAAGCCACCCGGAACCTTATTGTACTGTACTGTACAGTACAGTGCGGCAGCCCCCGGCTTGCTTGTGGGTACAGATTTAGAATCAGTCTCCGGGTGCTTATATATGGAGGTGCGCGCCGGGTTGCCTTTATTCCAGTGATGAATGCTTATACTTGCCTTACTCTCCTCATATAGTATTGGACCAGTCCGCCAGAGTCCATAGCCGTATAGTCATCCATCGCTGATAAGGCGCTGTAGTGTAGCGGTTATCACTCAAGATTCTGATTTATATTGATTTCTTGAAACCCAGGTTCGATTCCTGGCAGTGCCTTGATGAGTTTACACTTTTTCGAATGATTTTTTAACTTTGTGGCCCTTCAATTGTTTGAACTTCACCCCGCCCGATGACCGAGTCTTTCTACTTCGGTTCCTCTTTCGCCGTGTTTGTGTCTTAATAATTCCTACGTCATTTAGCATATTGTGAAGGATTTTAAGATCTTGAAGGTATGTCATGAAGTGGTGCTACACAAGTTCTACGCCAGGACAGGTGCACCGAGGTCCGAGATGCCCTCAACAACCGTTTGCAAAACGATAGGCAGGTTATATTTGGCCCAACTTTGATCTCTTTGCACAAATTATACCTATTTTTTTTTTAGCTCTCACAACTTTTTTTCATGCGGACTGGCTTGGTTTTGTAACGACAATACTGTACCGCAGTGTATGGTAGAAACTAGGGGGTGCATTCCGATTGGGGGTACCTTGTGAAACCAAGCCTGAGTTATGCGTGACATGTCATCCATTAGAAAACCATTGTTGAATTTGTTCGGCCTCAGGGGCTAGTAGCATTGCATAGAACATTGATATCGGAAATTTTCATACTTTTTGTAGAAACCAGAGCCGCGTTATGTGTTACGTTGGTCTAGATAGGAAACTTTTTGAGATTGCATCATGCATTACAGTTTCTACCATACACTCCAGTGCATACAGTATAGCAAACAGCACTGAAACAGGTCATCTTGAAAAACATCCTTAGAAATATGTGTGAAATCAACTTGGGATACAGAGGACAGAGGGACAGCATGGTTCGAAAATCAAGACGTCACAAAAATAGTAATGTTTGTACGAACAGATCAAAGTTGGGCCAAATATTGGAATCTGGACCTGCCTATCGTTTTGCAAACGGCTGGAATTTTGATAAACTAATTGTCCCCACTACCAGTATGATTGCGTTTCCACTAGTGCATATCGCTGGTCCTCTAAAATGACAATTAGTTTGCATCCCAAGAAATTCGGGTCGTAAACACCGCAAAGGTTGCAGCGTCTAGAATTTCACAAAGACTTGATCTTTGCAATGTTGCAAAGAATTTATTGCTTCTATAGAACGCACTCGCAGTGACGTAGCGAAGCTATGTTCCGTCTGCCGTGATTGGATTTTGTCCCAGATAATCTCCAATGAGCGTCTTAGATACATATTGTATTCTTATTTTGATTGGTTCGTGAATGCTTCTGGTGCGTAATGGTAATGCTTGCGTATCCGGTAACCGGTATGTTCGAAGCGAACGAGAAAGAGGTTTTAGAGAGAGCATGCATCAAAGTTATCGGAGCATGAAGGGTAGGAAACATACCACTGCATGGATTAGCCATTACCTTCTTCCTGATGTCCTGATAGGACGAGGGATCTGGGACGAGAAATGAGTCTTCTACAGATAGGGAAGATCCAGATAATGAAACGGCGCCTTCCGGCCACGAAGATATTTCCCAGACACAGACCGAATCACACTTCGTCGAGTAAATCCTCTCTTCTGAGCGGTATATCCTTGGGAGGCTCGAAGGCGCCGATGTTTGCTAGTTGAAACAAAGACAAAATCATGGAGCATACTGAGGTCCGGGAGTGTCCTGTTCGAAAGGCCCGTATGTATTCAATATGCGGCTGCGGCTCTAGGACAAGCTGTTATAGCAGGGATAACGAAAGGACCATGAAAAACCGTCACCAGTGAACGAGTATACCGATTTTGAGTCGATCCCGATTGCTAGCCATTTTGTACACCGTGCAACGGACTATGGAATTCTTGTCCCACTGGCGGAAACTTGTGTGGTTCCGGACTTCCAGTACGGACTTTGGGGTGGATGAACGTGATTCTGAGATTTGACTTCGTGCTTCTTCGGAAGGCTCAGAGTGTCTCATGTACAACAAGAAAATCCCCAGGAAAGAGAGATTTGTTAATTGAGCCCCGGGCCTTGGCACGGAACTGTGTTATTATATAATACTTTGGTGGCCACTTTTCCTCTTGTTCAATGTTCGTGAAAGCTTCGTGGTCACGTAAGTTACTCCTACAACTTCAAGACTACTATGATATTTCGTACCCTCTGTGTATGCATGTCTTCTCCTCTTCTTTTTGGCTGTTGTTCTCACTGTATGCATCTCAGCGCATGCAACAAGCCACACGTAAACAGTTGGCCATTGCGCGTAATGAGTGGTTTCGGCAAGTTACTCTCCCTGCCCCTCCAGTATCAAGGGCTTATCATTCCCATAAGGTCTCCCATCGACGTCTATAAGCCTGGCAACCGGCTCACGCTCGATATTCCCGAAAGTAATCAATTTGTAGAAGTCCAAATTGTCAAAGCATTCACCCCATTTACCAACTCGGTCGCCCTTTTGGTCAATGCTTGCAGTGCAACCCTCCCATCCTGCTCTCTTCTGAAGTTAACAGATCGTCGTGTTCATTACTATTGGAATTCCGACAAAGAAGAGGACTATCAATCGAAACTTCAATCGCATGTTAGCCGATTTGGAGGATCCATCCAACTTGATCCAGACGAGGAGCTTCTGCCATGGATGTATCTATTCCAGTTCTGAGAGAGGGTTGAGAAGTCTCAGTTCAAGGAATGCGAGGCATACAGACGTCTCGCTCAGGCACAGACACTTGGGCTTGTTCCCCGTTTCTTTGGTACCGCGAAAATCAATATGCTGACCAGGTCTCCCCATCCGTCTCTAAATCATATCCGTGGCCTAATGGTTGAATATATCCCTGGACGGCTAATGTCGTCATTGAGGCCTGACATCAATATCACTATTGAGGAGGCTGAGGTCATCTCCCAACGTATCCTGGAGCTTGGACGATGTCTTCGCCGCTATGGTGTTAGTCACAACGATGTACATGTTGGAAATATCATTCTTAGAGCGGAAACTAATTTTCCGGTTCTAATTGACTGGGGTAGGGCTTCGTTTCTGGCTCCCGACCTTCCTTTGCAAGAACGATGGGGACATCCGGACCTTCGCCAAGATTTTCATTATGACATTCGTATTGTGCTCCAGACTGGAGTATATTATAAAGGACCTAACAACGACTCAATATATCCCGACATCCCAGCTGGTGGTGTAAGACACTACTGTAGATACCAATCATGGATTACGGTGGAGCGTGAAGAAAGGTGTGAAGACTTTGACGACCCATGTCCAGTGGTGTAGCGTTTCCGCTGTTTTTTGTCACAGCAACGATGTGTTGCTTGATCTGCGGTTGTCGACATCATCGCCAAGATTTTCACCATGACATTTGTACCGTTTGCATGTTTCGACTATTACAATGGATCTCACAATGGCTCAGTATATTCTAACATCCCAGCTAGTAGTGTCTGGCATTGTTACAGAACTCTGGTGCTTGGTGAGGAACAAATATGATGGTCTAAGGCAAAAGATTACACAAGGTGTGAAAAGACTGAAGCCTCGCATGGCAATCCATCTAAATGCAAAATCGTAGACGGCACAGTACATTCACAACGTAGTCACATGAAAACCTGAACATGTCGAACGCATCATTGCGACAGTCAAACAACTTTTCAAGACTCCTCGAAGACTCCTGAAGGTTATGTAAGTACCTTGGCTTGGTCAATTTCTTATTCCCATTGTTGCGGCTTGTGTTGGCCCCGCTTCCTTTTTTGTGATGCCATGTATCTTTCTACAGGCTCGGACAGTTTCTTCACTGATACGCCGTCCACACCATCAAGCGCGTTCTCGACCTTTGACACCTACAAATACAAGCATTTCTCCTATCTCCAACAAGGTTTGACTTGATATCTTTAATTTATATGGCATATAAAACTCGATGCAGAAAGATCCACCGATCCACAGGCCTCGAAGCCAATCTGTGCATAGGACGTACGTATACTTCTGCACAATCCATATTCGCCTGCTATCTGGATATAAAGCGACAAGCATGACCAACGCCACAAGCATGACTACATCCCCATAAGCCTAAACATTAGTCATTGTCGATTTGTGGAAGTTGAGCATAAACTCGTATACACGCGTCTTTTGAAGGACCAAGCAGATAAGAATATTGGTAGAGTGTTCGGCACCAATAGTCACTCTACCACTTCCTTGATTCGAGGGTGTTGAATATATAAGCCATCCATGTCCAATAATTGACTATCTAAGAAAGTTTCAAAGAGAAATGCTCAAGACTACCTACTGCTTGTTCTTGTGTACAGTTTCATGATCATCAAACTCCGAGCAATTGAAATGATCGACAAAATACGGCATGTATAATTCTTCTCTCTGCTAAAGAGAACACAACCGTACCCACAAACACATCGGAAATAGAACATACAAAGACCAGATCAAGATGCTCACCGCTTGCGAGTCCAAACTCCAAGGATGCGTTAGAAGGGAATAAGTTATGCCAGGTTCGCTCCTGTCGTAACCTGAGCAAAGGAAGTAGAACAGATACCAACCTAGTTCAGCCAACTTGAGATCATCTGTCTTTTGAAGGCGTCATACATACATACTTTGGAGCACAGCCAAGGGCTCATATCAGAACGGGACACCGTGTCGAGGCAATTAAAAGAGTCAGATACAAAGCGTCGGTACTTCACGTCGGTGAAGAGTTGAACATCGTGCTGCGGCGCAGTTCAACGCAGTTGGCACTTGCTTTGTTTTCTTTGCCACGTCAAATGACTCGAGATTCTGAAAAGTAACGGTATCATCCAATCGAAGGCAGAGACACACAGCAAATCTATGTCCGAAATTAATCCTAGTTAAGGAGAACATGGGGAACACCAAAACGCACGGTGTGAGCGGGTTACCAGACCAATCTAGATTATATGTAGGTAACAGTGACAATGAAATGAGATGAATGCAAAGAGATAACCACCCTGGTAGATTGAGGTATGTCTGTCTCCCGTCGTTACAAAGTTTGTAATAGTACAAAGGCAATCAAGACCAAAAATAGAACAAAACACTATCATGCTCCGTCGTTTCCTTCACACCAATTAGCATAGTTCAAATCATAAAATAAGGAAGGACATAAACACACCTGATTCCTTTGTCCAGTCGTCATGCCGTTTAATATCGGCAGCCGTCACCGTCGGCCGTGTATTTTCCAAAGATTTCAAGAAATCTGCTAGCCGAAGAGGTGGCTCTAGAAGCTCATCAGACTCAATCGATGTCCAATCAATCTCCTTTGCTGCAGAATCCCCAGGAGAACATGGTGTCAATTTCGTAGCCTCGCCTTCAGGATTTGCTGGATCGGGAACACGCTTGAAGTGTGTGGCATTGATGACTTTACGAACAGGTTGCATGAGCGCATCGCGCACAGCGGTAGAGATATCAGATCCCGAATATCCGTCCGTCCTCTCCGCAAGTAAACGGAAATCTTTATGTGTAAGTTCGTTTGGTGTCTGCCCAACGTGCAGTTGGAACATGTGCCTTCGCGCATCAGGGCCAGGGAGAGGAATATATATGCGTTTCTCGAACCTGACGGCTATTAGCACTCAAGAATCGATAAATTCGAGGCCAGACCTACCGTCGCTTGATCGCATTGTCAAGCTGCCATGGTATATTGGTTGCCCCCAAAACCAACACACCGGTATCGTCATGACCTACACCGTTCATCTGCACTAAAAACTCTGTTTTTATCCGCCTTGACCCCTCTGACTCGCTCTCATTACGAGTGCCGGCAAGGGAATCAATTTCATCAATGAAGATGATTGAGGGCTTTGATTCTCGTGCAAGCTCAAAAAGTTGCTTCACCAACCTATGAATCGTATTTCAAAAAAGTAGGCTGGGTAGATGGATGAGGAACACACCTCTCAGAGTCTCCTTGCCATTTGCTTACGAGGTCTGAAGAACTTACACTAAAGAAGGTGCTCTTCGCCTCTGTAGCAACGGCCTTCGCAAGGTAAGACTTTCCGGTCCCTGGTGGCCCATAGAGAAGAATACCACGCCATGGTGTCCGTTTCCCCGTGAATAAGTGCGGAAACTTGATTGGAAGGATCACAGCCTCCTTCAAAGACGCTTTGGCACCCTCCAACCCCGCAACATCTTCCCACTTTACATTAGGCGTTTCTTGCACGATAGCACCAGCTAGATTAGCTCGCAGCTTCTTGGTCTCCACGTCCTGACTGTCATCCTCATCGTTCTTCCTGATCCGCGGCATGAGCAAAGAGCACAATTAGCAGTTGGAGATAGACGTACCTCTTTCCATTTGCACCTATTCCAACTGCGTTCTTCGCGTTCTTGGGGCTAGAAATATGACCCTTGAGCGTTTCTGCTCGATTGAGGTACTCATGAACCTTGTCCCGTATCAATGCCTTTGACTTCTCGTTTTTCTCATCTTGACATCACAAAATAAGTATAAATATGAATACATTCAATACATGACTGACATTTGAGTGCTAGCATGAAGTAATCGAGAGAATTCTGGTATAATTTGAGAGCCTCGGGGTAGTTTTGCTTCGTATCCTCATCAACAGCACGTTGGACTATTTCAATGGCCCTCTGTAAGCAGCATGAGCAACATCATAGACATTGTGGAGACGGGAGACATACATCTACGTTGTTGGCCATCGTATAACCAGATTCTTACAAGAAAGAAACCAAATAACCCTTGACAGTACATCCTCACGTGAGCGTCGATTTGGTCATATTACCATCTAAACTCGCCGCTCAGCACAGGTATTGTTTGGACGTATGATGCGGTCTCAGCAATTCTAAGAAAAAACCAGCACTTATCATCTTCTAACCCATTACGGGATAGTCGTTATGCATCTTGTTCTGGCTCATCACATATTCTGGCTCTTCATGAGGTTCAGCTGCAACACTGGCGTGTAGACCACGCCCACTGTTCTGGCCACCTGAGCAAGGTGAATAATTGTTCGAGGGTTCCAGAGACAAAAAAAGTTGTTTACTAGAACGGTAATCGACAGTCATAATTGTTCAAAAGCATTGTTATATATCAGGCCGTAACATGGCCATATCTTATTCTTGTTTCGGCCAGTTTTGATCATCCATTCATTCACTTTGATCATGATAGAACAAAGGTCCATGCCCAAAACGTGTGTCCAACACTGCTGTCATTGCATAAAAGGGCAACTCCATTACCTCCTGAGATCCCATCACATCTCCCCCATAAGATCCTGCCCTAGCATAGCACCTCCATCCGAGTGCCGCAGCACTACTTATTCTCTACGCTATATACATAGAAGTTTCCACTTGGACTACCTACCATGCCGTCCCAAAGAATCCTTGCCCGCGGGTCCCGCCCACTTCGGGCTGTCACCCCCGAGGAAGCCGCATCATGGAGCGATGATAGCGACGCTACGCTATCCGAGCCACTACCCTTTGAGCTCGATGAAGCGTGGGCATATTCATTCCAGGTTGGTTGTCTATTGGAAGTTTGTTGCTATATAACACCTGATCATTGGATATCTTTATGACAATAGCCAGGCGAAAATGTCTGGGTAAAAACGACAGGTGGTAACTGGCGTCAAGGCCGTGTCACCGGTCAAACAACAAGGAAAGGCGCAACAAGACAGGTAATTGTTCCCATCATAGTATGATAATCTTATCTCACGCCTGCCACGATAGTCAAAAGAGGGCCTCTATTATCCCGTTGTCTTCGATGGAAAAATCCGCAAATACTTTGCCCCTCTAAATGGAGAGATCAAACCCGATACCATTCATACCCAAAGATTGCTCAAAGAGGCTGGCTGGTTAAATGACTGATTATTGTCCTCGAGCTCAATGCCGGAGATTTGTAGTTGATACCCAGTCCAATTGTGTTTCTAGTAGCATTGCTATACATTGTTCAGAGACTCAAGTATTCAATACAGCATTCAAAAAATATTTCTGAGATATTGACGTGCTCACTCGCTATTGGGCCCATTAGTATGTATGTATCGGCGCCCATTTACTAGACCACTTAATTGCAAAATTCGAAAGTCAGAAAGTCAGCATCATGTCTCCCTCCCCCATGAATGAGATACAAGCGCACCTTCTGAATTATGTGCAACAGTAACTGTCTCCACCCGAAGATGAACCGATCCACGATTTGACATGTGCTATCTAGCCTTTTGAGTTTTCGGCTGGGGCTACAGGAAAAATCATGAGTTGCGGCCCCTGCTGTTGTCCAATCTCCATACCGTTAAGGTTTTCATTACAGACCAAACTCTCAAAAACTCAATTATCAGAGTTTGAAAAGTGACATAAGAGAAAAAACTCCGACAACGGAAAAGCACAGAAAAACGAGGGTGAGAACTATTTCTACTCTGTATAAAGGGAAATTGGGCAAGAGCAGACAAACATGTGAGAATAATAGGAGAACACAGACGTGATAACGGAAAGAAAAAGAATAAGTAGAAAAGATCACAAAATCTCGATTGAGACCAAGGCAATAGTAAGCTAGCAGAGCACAATATAGGCAAGCGGGCGGGAAGTCGTGATAAGAGCCATGCACCCGAAAGTTCCCGGATAGAGGCATGAAAGAACGCGACGGAATGGAAGGACCCCGTGTCAACGTCAGACAGATTGAAATCTTAGTTCAGGGGGTAAATCACCTATCAAGACAGTCATTTCAATACCATTGTCTCACGTCCTACCCCACAACGAAGACAATCGTACCTAATGCCCATTCCCCAAATGAATCGTATGCGTCGTTCTCGCACTAACGTGTATATGCCTCGGCTCCTTCACCTCATGACATACCTCGATCCCCTGAACCCATGTATGCCCAATCACCTCCTCAATCGTCATCCTCTTCTTTGGTTCGGGCTCCAACATCCTCCTAATCAACGGCCTACACGCCCTCGGGCTCAGATTATTTATCGTAGGCGGACATGCAGACACCGTGGATGACGTGTTCGCGCACGCCTGTGCGTACGATGAATACAAGGTATCGTTCGCCGGCTGTGCGGCGCGCCAAGGGAGTTCTTGGAAGTGGAGACAATAGTAGACGATTCCGCATGCCCATATGTCGACGAGCCGAGCATCGTAGGCTGCGTGAATTGAGGCAGAATCAACGAGGTCAAGTCAAGAGAGGCAAGCAACAGACGCAGAAGACACATCTGTCAGCTGACATGAGAAAAGAGGAGCAAAGAATATGCTAACGTTTGCCTAAAAACTGCTCTGGTGCGATATACGGCTCGCTACCACAAAGACCAGTCGACATGTGGACTGTCGCTTCCCATGGTAGGCGGTACACTGTTGACGCACCATAGTCGCCGATCTTCAATTGAAATTAACATCGTCGAAAGCAGACGAGAGTCAGAAACACACCTTCAGATGGCCTTGATTATCAAAAAAGAGGTTTTCAGGCTTGATGTCCCGATGTGCAACGCCCTGACTATGCAAGTACTCGACACCAAGCAAGATCTGCTTGAAGCAGCATTCCACCTCACTCGGGCTCATACCTCTGTCAAAGACGTATCATCCCAGTTCGCAAATAACGCCTCAATCTAACTCACCCTTTCTTGATCGCCGCGTAAAGATCACCACCAGGACAAAACTCCATTACTTCACACCAATGCTGATTCTCATCCTGAATCAAATCAACCGTCTCGACGATATTTGGATGATGCAACGTTGAAGAGATGCAAAACTCAGCCGTCAGCTTCTTCACATATTCCTTCTCCGTTTCATTCTTCCGTCGTGCCCGGAATTGCTTCATGTTACACCTCATATCAGTTCATTCATTCAGTACAACCAAGACTGAACGAAAACTCACCTTGACCGCATAAAGTTTCTCCTCCGTCCTATCCCACTTGTGCGCAAGTCGTACCACGCTCGTCGCACCCTTCCCAACCGCAACCTTCTGGCAAACCCCATACTTCTGCGAAAAACTGACCGCACTGTCGCCCGCCGTACTCTTTGCCCTCCCTTTGCCCCCGTCGCTCCCCAAATCCGAGTGCGAAGACCCGACGGAGCGTTGGGACCCCCGTCGATTGATCTTCGGACCTGACGCGAGAAGGTCCTTGAGGTTAAATTTGTGCGACCCCGAGTCTGAGTATACCGATGCAGGCTTTGAGGGGCGCGAGGGGGTTACAGTCGAGGAGTTCGAATTGGAGCTTTGAGGTGTCGGCTTCTTACTGTTGGAGAAGCCATTAGTGATGTTCTTGTTTCCGGAAACGCCGGACGACATGCTTGGTGCACGGCTGGGCGGCTGGCTTGGTGCACAGCTGGGCGGTTGGCTTGATGGGCGGCTACTAGAGCGGGTGGGGGGCAAGCTATTCATGGGCAAACAACCAATGTCACTTTCGGTTGGAGAGGAGCCGGTAGAATAGTTCGAGACAGTTATGTTGTTTAAGGCTAGCTTCTGGAGTGAGCTGCGTGTGTATCCAGGCTCCTTGTCATAAGTGCCTGATTCTGGCGGAGGTAGAGGAACAGCGGTGGACGCGGTTGATTGTTTCGGAGGCCGATCGGCCTTTGATTGTGAGGTGGGCGGCGTTGTCATATTGTTGTTCATATTGAGCGCTGCTTTGAAATGGTTCGATAGATTTGTGACTTTGTTCAATCCATTGTGCGGAGGTTTGTCGGCTCCGTCGGCACCCTCGCCTTCAGTCGGCGTCGTCTCTTCAGATGAATTGGCCATATATGGATGAATGATAAGTAGATGTGTTGTCTTGATAAACGTAGGTATGGTATAAGTTTCAAAGTTCGAAAATTCAACAACAGCCAGCGGCAGACGAGAACGTGAATGCCTAGAGGGACGAAATCATATTGTGCAGCGTCCAGGTGGTGGTGAGGGGTGAGACCGGCCGGAACGAGAAAGTGAGAAGACTAGGATGCCTTGGAACCGTCAAGCACAACGGCAGAGACAGTCCCGGGACCGCTGGGCGCGAAGCACAGAGTACAGTGGGGGAGAGAAAAAGAAAAATTGTTGGCGTCCTTTTCTCTCGAGTTCCAGATCCATTGGTCAGCTCCACGTGCAGCCTCAATTCATCCCGATCGATATCTGAACATGTCTAGTGAATCTGATTTCTCTTGCCCTCCGTCATCATCAGCCGAAGTTTATCTACAAAATTAAAAAGAAGTCCTTTCTACAGATCCTGTTTTCACTCCAAGTATTCCCACCAAAAAGACAGCTTGAAGCATTTCTGACTTTCAACCAGTCAAGGCACATATCATCTCCAGAAATATTCCTCAATGGCACATAGAAGGCAACTGCTTTGTTTTCGGGTATTGTCATCACAGGGTTCCGCTATTGCTATGTATCCTTTTAACCACGAGTCATCTGCCCTTCCACTGATCCTCGAGTTTGTCGCCACAACCAACCGTGACCATACACACGGGTCCCGAGTTGTTTGGTGGCCAAATGGGCAACAAATATCATTAATTACAATGCACCGAATGGCAATAATAACGCTCTCTGGGTTTCTAACGAAGATTGATCAACATCCCCATACATATGTCCATTATGTATAATATTGTATATCCCTTGAACCTGATGCCAGTCATCCTCGACTCGGTGTACATACATACGCGAAGGCTCCTGGCATTCATCATGTATTGACAGATCAATCCATGTGCTCGCACCCATGCCATGGTTTGTGCCACCTCGACGTGATCCCAAAAATCGCCACAGTCCGGACCCACAACGGAAGTACTTGTATCTGTGACCTAACAAGATCCATTGGACGCGTGGCTCGTGCATTTCGTTCAAGGTGAGTCAAACTGCTCACCTTTTCAGATTCGACCGCTGCACTATATTTACTATGTATCGGGGATACAGTTCATCCCATTACTACATATGTAAACCTCGGCCAATCAGTCGTATATGTACGACAAAATCGAAAAACTGAATAAGCTCAAACGTTTGCCGTTGGCAGTAATGTACAAATCCAGCTATTTTGGGCCGCTTGTCAACTACAAATACTTTATGAGTTGGTCCTACTAAGCCGGTCTACTTCAGTAAAGGGTCCGTGAGATAAAAATAACTAAGATACCAGCATACATGAACCGTCATCAAATGTGGCGGACGCTTTTCAAAGTATTCCCATCAGAACCGGATTTGCAGGAGATTCAGTGACCGTGTATTTGCATAGGTACACAAGGAGATGTTTACAACTGTGTGGGGAGACGTGGGGAGACAATAGAACGGCAATCACCAAAGTTCACGTTCAGCTGCTCGCTGGCAAGGCATAGACGATAGGCATAAACCGCGCACGACCTGCAGGTGACGCTGAGAGCCCCGAATACGGAGAGGATCCTTCTAAGATTCTTATTTTTATGTACCATGAGAGGTACGATGTTCTACATACGTGTTAGAAAGCTCCATCGGATTTCAGGAAGCGTATGAAGAATCCGCACTGGTCACCTGTTGGGGTGAACACTCGAAAGGACACTGAAGATGACTCGGACCGGTGAATTGTAGCAAAAAGGTTACATAAGAGAGTCCAGGGCACACGTCGCTTGCAAAGAACACGGAGGGCTCGCCTACAGAACACCTGCCTAGGTGGACATGATGTATGAGAATTTCATGCGTTCTAAATTTGGAATTGGGAGCAAGTCAGCGACCCTAATCCAGAATGAGTTCTGTGGATGAAGGCAACACGTAGCAACATGATATATCGGGCCGAGAGATCAGACAAAACGGGATCTCCCCCTCAAAAAGACACGAATCAAATCAAGCGATTGTGGAGAATCAAGTCGTCCATACTGTGTTATGATTCTCTAAGCTGAGTCCACACCAACAACAAAAGTGACGAGTCACACATCTTTTACAAGTCTGGAGAGAATCCTATCGCCCGTTGACCAGAAGAGACGTCATACCCACGTCATCAATGGGAAGGCAGCAGAAGTAACCGGCCACTTGTACTTGATTGACGATCACAGATCTTTTTCCCTTGTTATCTCGGTCCGACCTATGCAAGGTACGCTTTCTCAAGGTACTCCAATCAAACGGCTTCCAGAGTTTGCACTGTGTGGACAGAATCACTGGCACATTTGACATCCAGTCACAGAACTTCTCCCAAGGATCATTTGATCGAAAGAACAATGGTCCAGCTATTGAACGCCAGAAAGATCAACTGCACAGCTCGCGCATTATCCCAAAGGTAGCTCTGTGAGTGAGACGGAGTATTCAAACCAATCTTAGCAAGGGTAGCATTAGTGCTCTTCCAGGGTAGAGAGCAGAATAGAAAGACAAACATCTTGATTATTCTGTTCGAGGAGATAACTCCAAAGACTGCGGACCCAGATCGGACCTTGGACTATACTGTTGTGAAAGCGGAAGGAGTTAAATGATATGATACCAAAAACAGTACTCACTGAAACACCCACAATCTACAAGAAAGTTCAGCGTCACTGTCGAAATGCACCTAATAGTAGCATCAAAGCCCAGCGTATATCTATTTCGCCATGTCGTGTAGTTCACTGATCCACTGAATAATCAGGATAATCAGCAGAGTTGGTAGCCCCATGAGGTGTTCATATGGCGTTATAACGTTGTTAAGCTTCCTGTGAGCTCATATATCCGTACAACGTGTTAGGTGAGAAGTGGCGTTAATCCAGATACTCGTCGGACAAAAGTTATGGACGGTGCAGTGAGGACGGCGGACGGCCAGCCGGTGACTTCGGCGATCAGCGGATCATCCGAGTACACATTCGGCCCGAATAACATAGCAAACCCTGATAACCCTCTCTTGTCGTTGTCGTGATATGTAAACTGAGACTGCTATACTTTGAAGCCCAACTGCACTTTCGGAAGCTTTGAATCTCCATGTCTGCAGCACATCATATACAAGTCGATACTACCCGTCTGGTAACATCACCAGTTGGGATTCTTCTGCAAGCTCTTTTCAAAGTTTGTTCCATTTTCTGCAAATTCAGTTTGCAGTAGAGATTTGTGCTCAACGCTCAGCGTCAATTACGACCATATATATCCGTCAAACACGTTTCAAATCCGCTTTAGCGAATGAAGCGAATGACAACAGTTTGAAGCTCGCATGATAGATGATGCGAACTTGTTGGTTTTGGTGCCATTTTTGACAAGAGGCAAGAGATAGGGCTGCAGAAAAGAGCAGGGAATTCTATCGAACGTAAGTTCCTCCTTCCTGCCAGATGTCTCATGCAAGGTTCTAATGCCGGGTCCGATTCAGCGACAAAAAGACAGAGACTCCCTCGATTCAAGCGGCACGACAAGCCCGCATGTTGACTACGTTACCAGGAGCTCTAATCGAATAGTCTATAGCAGATGTTCTCCAGTCAAATAATTATACTTATCGGATATATGCCGACTTTCCTTGTTACATCGTTCACATGGTACCTAGATTGCGCTTTGCCGTCATTACTAGCTGGCACAGTTTCAACTTCTCAGGTATGGAAATAACATTCAGCTGCTAACACAAACAACATAAAGGAACAAGGACGCCAAGTACCAGATTCGACTTTCAAGGGTGAAGATGGAGTTTTCTACCCGCTAAGCGAATAAACAGCCCAGGTTCCATTCGTCCGCACCGCCTCACTCAGAGTCCTATTATTGCTGGCATCCACAAACACGACCTCGATGCTCTTGTCGACCGGGTTAATCGTGGCAGACAATGCGTTAACATCTGCAACCTTGACCCCCAAGGAAGTGAGGCACTCCCTGCATCCAGAGCCACCCTTCCAGCCAGCACCTTGGGAATAATAATACTCGCTGAGTACCCTGTCTGGAGACAGGAAGAAAACGTGAATCTGTTTCGTTATTCTTCACGATCAGGCCCAATCAATCATGGAAACGAAGAAAGGACTTTCCTCCTTGAATGATGGACCAAGAATTGTGGCAACAATTGGCGTAGCCTGGTGTGTCTCAACGGCAGGGACGAGGATGCGTCTACCGCGGATGGCGAACGGGATAGTAGTACTGAGGTATTCCACAATGGATCCTAAAGAGCTTGGTTGGGAATAGATACGAGAATCTCCATTTCCATCGGGATTTTGGACGATAGCGACACTGGCCTGGGTAAGGAATGGCACACTGGCTGGGGTGGACACAGCACCCGTAACGAAGAGAGCGGTTAAAAAGGTCTATCGATTCATTAGTATGTATTGGTCATTCACAATCTGAGAGCTTCGAGCGTACGCACGAGGAAGACTCTGGAAAGCATTGGTTGAAGCAGACTTTTGTTGATTGGGGTCCTGAAGCATTATCAGAGTGACCCTCGGCGCTTTTATCGATGTATTAGCAGGAATTTGTACCTAATTGGCCTGCTCTGTTGTAAGAATAAAAGTCTATCCACCTGATTAAATGAGCACACTATGGAGGCACATCTTGGATCCCTCGTGGTATTGGGGAGGATCAAATAGTTACACTATGACTCGCAGACAGCTTCTGAACTTCTCGAGAAAAGACAGTTGAACGAGTAGGCCATCTCGCACTGTTCACATGAGCCATCTCTATTTCGTACTGCTGTATCGTTAGTCTGTGGACGTCCAATCCCAGTTATTTGATCAACTTGAAAGGTACCAGAGACCACAGAGTGAGCACTCGGAGTGAAGGATGACATCATATGTGCTTCGTCCGACCTTCAAGTAGACGTAAGCCTTCATAGGAGGATGGAGTACTAAGGTGGAGAGAAAGGGAAGCGATTCCATGGTGCTAACTTGGATGGCCGAGGAAATAATGAATTGAGTTCGGTAGTCAGGGAGTGCTCAGATTCAAAGCCCATTACTACTCCTCATTAGGATTCAGAAGGCCGGGTAGCCCAAAATTGTAGCGAAGCCTGAAGCTTGAAACTTGACATCAGTCAACGACAGCGACAAATCTATCCGAAAAAGTTCAGAACGGAAAGTAATGCGGAGCATAGAAAAAGGGGATATAACCAAATAGATCACGAATGTCAAGTCAAGATAGCCTCCAATCACATCAGTAGGTAGTAGCTCTCGATTCGATCACAAATGCACTAGTGATTTGGTGTTAGTTAGATGGCTGAAGCAATGCTCAGCCCGGTAGTTTATAGGACCTGAGGAAGGCTCAAGAATCATTCGAATAACTTTGTTCTTGTTGCCGCGAATCGCCCGAGATACATGGATGAATGCTCGAGTGCCCAAGCGAGTAAAACACATCGGATTAGCTGGATCCGTCAGGTGAAAGGAGTTACTACCAAGGAACCAATCATTGGACGAGTACCAGATCCCGCGATAAAATGCACCTGTTGAATCAAACTTTAATCGGGCTCATCAGTCAAAGTGTCGCTGCAAATAGATCAGATAACTTACACGAGGCTGAAGAGTTCCCCTGTCCTATGAGGAACACACACAAGCAAATAACAAGGTCAGCATATTCCGCATAATGAGGGGCAGAACTAGGTTGACGGCTTGGGATCTACATTACTCTACAAAAGCATTGATACTGGTATAATGTGTCTCGGGAGTAGATATCAAAAAATAGCCGAGAATTCGGAATGCTGGCGCCACTAGTACAAAATCCAAGCCAGGCCATCCTTGGAGTTATAACCGCGCGTCAGAGCCAATCACTCAGCGTTTGACCCAGCGCCCTGGCAGTAATAAATACTGCCTCTAATCTCTTCCCAGTGAGATCTCAAAGTAATATACAAAGTCCATGGTTTACAGACTGATGATCACAGTCCTTCATGTAACTAGAATGACATCGTTACAAAAATCACATTTTAGTGTGCGGAAAGCAATTCCCTAAATTCGGGTCCCCATGTCGAGTTCTTCTTGACGTCCTCCACAAACGTATCGAAGCGTAACGAGACACCTAGCCCAACCTTGCTGAGCGCCGCCACAGCACGTAACGCGCTCCTCTGTAGCTCGGCCGCACGCTCCAAGTCTTGCTTGACAGTGTCCTTGGTAACATTCGCACCCTTCATAGTCTTCTCGAGTGGAGGTGTTGCCTCGTCCAAACGTTGGGATACAGCGGCAGGCGCAATCTGTGCGAGGCGAAAGAGGATCATGTGCGAAATGACCTTTATCTCGTCGGAATCGTCCGAAAGACCCGGGATCACATGGCTCAAGAATTCGTAAAGATCCAGCTTTGCGAGGCAAGTATCGAGCTAACAGCGATGAAGTCAACAACCAGTGGATAGGGACTTCTAAATCACAGACGAAGACGTACCAATGTATACATTGTCTCGTATGTAGTTTTGCGGGCATCCAACCCGTCATCGACTTTGTATGACCAGGGACCCATCTGTACTGTGCGGATGAGGTCAGGTTTAACAACGGTCTCTTTGTAGAGACTGAGCAGAAGAGCGCTCAAGTGCTCCCGAATGAGGTGCGGCTTAGTGCGAGCTGCCGAGTTCAAAGATGAAAGCGCAAGTCGGCGTACAGTCTACCAGATATTATGAATGAGAGAGGTAAGAAAAAGGCGGACAAAACCTGACGTACAAGATCTTCGTCGAGCATGAGGGAAAGGAAGTCCATAAGCAAAGGTGCAAGAAGTTCGTCGTATGACTGAGAATTGTCCGCGAATGTATACCGAATGGCGGAAACAACAGTCGCCCTTGTGGCAGCATTAGATTCACGGAGACGAACCTGCACGAATATTCACTCTCGAAGGAAGTGAAAATAATAGCAAACTGTTACGAACGTGAAGTTGCGGCAAGTATCTTGAGGGGCGCGTTGTTGCGAGTTTGCCAAGGCAGGCCGCAGCTACGTTCCGCGTGGTCTCGTCAGATGTCTCAGAGTTCTGGAAGAGAGGGACCCAAAGCATTTCTGCAACACCTTCTAGTTGGCTTTGTGAACAATATGTAACGACCTAAGCCAATAGTCATGGGTTAGAGATTGTTGCAAGTAATTACACTATACATACCTCTTTCAGAGCGTGAAGAGCAAGAAGACGCTTTTTCTGATCGCTTTCTGCCAGTCGTACAATGGCAAGGAGGAACTGTGAGAGATTGCCGATGGCAATGTTCCCTAGAGGAGAAAGTCAGGAGCCGCCGCAGATATAAGACGATAGTGAGCCTCACCAGCAGCAAAAGCAGCCGCAACGCGAACCTCTTCCTGCTCGGAAGTGAAGAGATCGATGGCATTGGCAAAGATGTCTTTCTGTGCAGACATATCACTGAGCAGGTCGTTAAAAGTAGTTTTTCATTGAAATGGGGAAAGAGTTGAACATACATGAAACGACCAAGCTCGCCAACGATGAGCAGACTGAGAACAACGAGCGAAGATTTCGCTTTTGATGATTTCTTTGTATCGCCATAGGTAAGAAAGAGTTTTCATACAAAAATGCGGCATACACACCTTGATATACTTGGAATACTCTGCGATGGTACCCGCAGCGACGTTAGGCTGACTCTTCACTACTTGTGCGATGCATTTGGCAACATTAGCCGGGCTGGCCTCAGCTTTCGGCGCTTTCTCAACTGAGATGACCAAGTTGGGGACGACATGAGTCGAAATTTGATTGTCCGCTTGTACAAGAGCAGCATAGAAAGAAAGCAACGAATCAAGCGCATTGGCTGTGAGAAGGGAGGAGTGCGAGATTTCGTAAATGGACTGGAGAAGGTGTTTCTCGACTTCGGGGAACGTAGTTCGTGGAGTCAACTCTAACAGTAATGCAAGGATACTCAGTGCTTGCGAGAGGAGGGCGATGTCGGTGACAGATATGTACGGCTTGACCTGAGCAATCAAAGCTGGCGCTAGACCAGGTGGGATACCTGTTGTGTAGCTGTAAAAATTATCAATGAGTAGTCACAAAGATTTTGAAGGAATTCACCTTTTCAGAAGGATGTCCAGGGCAAGGAACATCTCCAGTTTTCCGTGACGTCCCGCCTTCTTAAGCAAGTTAAGCAGCCACTCCACTCCGCCATTGACCCAAGCATCGCCAACAGATATTTCTCTTGCAACCTTTGTCACAACCTTCACTGCACCATCGGTCTTGCCCGACAACCTACAGATCGATTCCCATTCCTTACCACCCTTGCTTCGGACGGTCTCAGTCGCTCCAATCCACAGGTCAGCAATACAATCTTCCGCACATTCGCGCACCTCTGCGTCAGTGTCGTGGTTACTCAACTTGGAGACAGCCTGCTCATACACAGAGTCAATCCAATCCACGCCCTTGATCGGCTTGAGCGCATTGAGCAAAGCCGAAAACACGCGGAATGATTCTGATCCGATCCTTGGATGACGTTCACCAAGTGACTTGAGAAGGACAGGCATCAAAGTCGGAAGGGAACCCGCAAAAATGGGTGGTGGGTGGGTCGAGAAGAACAGAGCTAAGAAGGACAGACAGTTCAGATGTAGAGTCGAGGTTGTGGTTGTGGGAGATTGAGAGAGGATGGTTTTAGAAGTGGAAAAGATCAACGAGACCTGAGTCGACAGAGATCCAGGTAATACTGTCAATAAGGCATGAAGCAGACTGAAACCGGCCTGAAGGGTCGCAGGCGGAGTTTTCGCAGACTTGAGCTGGTTTAAGAGTGCTTTAGATAAAGAGGGTACTTGTGATTGCAGAAGACTGTATGGACTTTCTGCAGCATCTGAGGTCTCTGTATCACGTTTTCTCTTCCTGATGTCGTCCTTGCCCTGGGGAATACCGTAGACTGCTGTTTGGTTGAGGAGAGTAGCGTATGTTGCCCAGACCTCGAGTCGGACGGTCATTTCACGATCCCCAAAGCGGGAGATCAGGACAGGAGAGACCGTTTTATAGGTCGGAATGAGAAGCTCGGGTCGCGTTCCAATGATGGCTGCAAGAAGTTTAGTTGCGGAACGGCGGATCTTGTAAGAAGTATCCTCGTCATCCGAATATCTGCTATCTGTCAGCTTTGTTTTCCAACAAAGGAAATCAGTTTACTCGTCGTCAAGCTCATCATCATCATCATCTTCGTCTACATCGGCCATTTCTTCATCCTCATCGCCAGCATAATTCTATATCGAAAATTAACCATGTCCTGGAACAGAACCGGCGAACATACTGGGTCATATTTGATGAATTGGTTTCCGGCCTGCACAATAGCATCTAGGTACGGAGTGGTTTCTGTCGGACACCTCAGCAGGATAGCCTCGAGCGCCTATTGCAATGCATGAGGAGACCGAGATCCTATTCATGACGAAACATGGACGCTGACCTGCAGAGAACCCTCTCGAAGTTCGTCATCATCCTTCTGAACGGCTTTCAGTATACCAGGAACGATCTGACCAAGGACTGGAGCGAGTTGTGCCGGAGAATGACGCGCAACAGCTGCAACTAGCTGAACTGTTGTCCTCTGCTTCTCTACATTGGCTGAATTATCGAGGTGAGGGAACACATTTGTCCTCAAGACCTCATGAAATAGCTCTGGACGCGATATGGGAACATACTGTGACAGAGTGATAATGGCGCGTTTTCTGACTACGGGACGTCCATGGGAGAGGAGAGGGGCAAGAACCGGCAACGGTGGTGGGTCGAAGGTGGTACTGGCAAGTAGAGCAGGAAATCGGCTGATTAAGATGGAAAGAATAGACAGGGTTTCAACCAGCGCTTCAGGAGGAGTGCTTATCTAACGTGGTGGCGTCAGTATGCATACAGATCTCGACTGTATGATGCTCACGTTCCGTATCTGTCCTAGCAATTTGGGAGTTAACTTCTCACAAGCAGTCGCGGCGACCTTTCCATCTGGCGGCAATTCTGCCGTGATGGTCTTAAGTGCTGTAAACTTTTAGAGGATGAGAACAAAGACAACTTCGCTTGACACACCAAGACCTGAGATATCGCGAAGCTCTTCGTCTTGACCGCCCGAAAACTCGATAAGTCTATCCACCACAGTCTCCATTTGGGGTTGTCTTATGATCTTGATTAGTTGTCCTAGACTGGGGCACGATGAGGTGTTTTCACCGGAAGTGTAGTTTACAAACACACCATTTCACCGCTTGGTTCTTGACTTCTGAAATCTTGTCTTCGACGAGGAGTAGTACATGGTTCAAAACCTTGTTCTCCACGGCTTCATCACCAAGAAAACAGTTCGGATCTTGCTTGATCTCATTCATCAGGTCATTAAGGCCCATGAAACTTCCCAAGATACATGAGACTCCAGAAAGAACGCGTCGATGTTTAACTCACCGAAAGTCCTGGTCAGGCGAGAGCATCTAAAGAATAATGGGGTCAATATTGCCCCAAATATGCTGAAATCGTACTATCTACGTGCCTTCTCGATAAGACTGTTCATTAGATATCCTTTCGTCATCGTGTATGGTAATTATTGTTGTAGATGAGAGTTATAACGATCAACAGATGGGGTTTGGATGGGTTTAGATGACAAGTACTTGCCGGTGGCGCTGAGCGTGGTTTATCTTTGCACGTGACTCATTTACCCTTTGGGACGCGTTCATGAGTTGATTGTTCTGTTTTTCTCTACATACTTACATGGTAGTGACCAGGACAGAAGTTACCATACAGTTACATATGTCAGAATGCTCTAGAACTTTCTGCTATATCATTTTCTACAGATTGACCGCAAGAAGAACCTCGTTTCAACGCCAACTCGACGCGTTCACATGAGTTGCTTAGACGGCCCGACATCGCATTACAACTATACTATTTTCCACCGAACGACGCGACTAGTTTTCTCGAGGTTAGCACGTGTTTCTCAACATGACGGTTTAAACGTTCAACCGTCGTTCGTCACACCGCGTCACGCGTCAAAATACGACCTTCTTTACCTTCCAAGGGCGTCATTTCATGCTAAATCGCGGAGAGCCCTTGAGAGGCTGTGACTATCCGGTAACAGCTATAGGAGACAACAACTTAACAACTTGGCTCTAAGCCTCCTGACAGAGAACTTAGCCTTGGATCGAGGCAAGCGTATCGAGTACTCTCCGAGGTGCCATTCGCACGTCAGGTTATGGCACATTTTCCGGATGATGAATCAACGTTCGACACCTGGTGACCTTCGTATGTACTACGCTACGCTTCATTATGCCTATAACAAGCTCCTATCAAAACAGCATATATATAGGTAGAACGGATTCCTGTCTTGAAAGAATTCGTAAGGACACTTCTTTTATATCCAGGAATCGGACGTCATTGTCTTTTCCAGAACGTGGATAGATGTGATTCGTTGGTGATTTTCTCCCCCTAATTGATACACTCCTCATCACCATTGGCAGCCGCCCCAGTCTTCCCCGTTGCATGATCATCATAGCCAAAGAGCATGATAAGTCAGGCAACTATCTATACTCGTGTCTTCCAAGTTTTGACAATCTCTCTATTTAGTAACTCTTTTTTTTTGACATATTCACTTGGCGTAACCGGCCCACCCAACTACCCACGATAAGTTAGATACGTACGCAAATTCGTGTCATCGCCCCGATGTAAGGCAGCATGAGCTTACTGGTATATAAAGTCTGTCAAACCATTTGCTCGGTACTTACTCTGACACCATGCTTGCCTTGTTAGCCCAATTTTTTGTCTTCCTTGCCCTTGTTTGGGCTTTAAAACGATTTACTTCAAAAAGAGATATCGATAACATTCCGGGGCCTGAACCTGAATCGTTCTTCAAAGGTGTGTAGTAGTATATATCGCACAGCAATACTCAAATTGGCCCATCCGTACCCCTATCAGGAAACTTGGCCCAGATGTTCAACGCCTCGAGTGTCGGTTGGGAGTTCAATTCAATGCTCTCTGAACGATGTATGTGATCTTACATATTACATCCTCCGCCTCTGATGCTGAGCCCATACAGATGGCAGAGTTGTTAGAATCTGGGGCATGTTTGGTGTAAGTTGGAGTGATGCTCCCTTGCGAAATAATGCTGAGGTCATAGCAGTCAAAATATCTGGAGATTCATGACCCGAAAGCCCTGCACCATATACTTGTCAAGGTTAAATAATATATTTCTCGATATGAATAGATATTCATTAGTTTAACAGGACCAAGTCGTATACGAAGAAACTAGCTCATTTTTCGCGTATGGCTGAAATTTCCGCCAGTAGCACTGTCAACTTATGCAATTTGTATAGGTCCAATACGATCATGTTTGGTCAGGGTCTTCTGTCTACACAAGGTGTCTCTCATTTATAAACGTATGAAGGCGTTGACCACAACTAAACATGATCAGGCGAACAACATAAGAAACAACGCAAAATGTTGAATCCCGTTTTTTCTATCGCACACATGCGTAACATGGGTATGTCAATTACCATCATTTCATATGGTAACTCATGTTTTGCCCATCCAGTTCCCATGTTCAATGACATCGCGAAGAAGGTTCGATGAATTGTGGCATGTAGATGCCCCAGACAACAGTCACTTCTAATATGCTTAACCAGATCGAGATAGCTATTAAGAAGAACTTGGCTCAGGGTACCAAAGAGGCAGGCAAATTCCTAATGAATCCAGACTTCGTATCGTTATAATCTCTCAGGTTGATATCTTACATTGGATGAGTCGTGCTGCACTCGAAATGATAGGACAAAGCGGACTTGGGTATTCTTTCGATCCTTTGGTGGAGGGTGCCACGCCGCATCCGTTTTGCGAAGCAGCCAAAGCATTCAGGCTAGTATCATCTGATATTCCTCACATCAGCTATTGATTAAGAACGATGCCCCTCCGCCAGTCCTACCACGTCCAAAATGTCTTTAGAAATCCAAGTTCTACTTCCGATCCTCGTCAAGATTGGCTCTCCGAAGTTCAGGAGGTGGTGCGTTGATCATTTTCCCAGTAAGAGATTGCGTGCTATCCGGGATATTATTGATATATGGGACCGGACGACGACGGAGATATTTGAAGAGAAGAAGAAAGCATTGAAGGAAGGTGACGAGGCTCTTGCGAAGCAGATTGGACAAGCAAAGGATATTATGAGTATTCTCAGTAGGTTGTTGGATCTACCATGGAACATTTGCTCAAGAAATCCCTATTCAGTGAAGGCGAATATGAATGCGTCAGAGGAAGATAAGTTGCCCGACAAAGAAGTTTTAGGACAGGTAGGTTAATAAATGATCTCGATGCTTCATCAGCGACTGATGGACATTAGATGGCGTAAGTCGAATATCTTTCAAGTAAGTATGAACTCAGTGAGAAGATTATTAGGACATTCGCCTTTGCCGCCACCGATACGACCTCCAACGCACTCTCGCGCACCCTTCACCTCTTGGCATTGCATTCCGAAGCACAGGAGCGCCTTCGTGCTGAAGTCACTGAAGCACGCAAGTCGCACGACGGCGATATACCCTACGATGATCTAGTCTCACTCCCTTTCATGGATGCAGTATGCCGAGAAACCCTTCGTCTGTAAGTCGTTCGGAAATTGCTTACTTCTCAATCATTGACTCTTCATCGTCTAGTCATGCTCCGGTGCCAAAGGTCCTCAGAGTGCACGTATTCCAACCCACTCCTTCGTCAACCCTCAGCTCATCCCTTGTCTGTAGGGCTAGGAAAGACATTTCCCTACCCCTGTTAACGCCGATCAAAGGAATCGATGGACGCGAGATGGATTCAATACTGGTCCCCAAAAACACCGAAATCTTTATTGCCATCCTCAATGCTAATCGGGATCCTCTTTTATGGGGTCCTGATTCTCTCGAGTGGAAGCCAGAACGATGGCTTGCATCTATCCCAGAAGCTTTGCATGAAGCTCATATGCCTGGGATCTACTCACATCTGTTAGTGTGGTCTGTGGTCCTCTGTAGAAACCAAAACTAACATTTTCCTTCTTCAGCCTGACGTTCTTAGGTGGTGGTCGTGCATGCATCGGTTTCAAATTCTCGCAATTGGAAATGAGTGAATATCTCTTACCATCTTATCATGCAAGATCAGTAATTTCTGACCCATGTGTACTTAGAGGTCGTTTTGTCCACTCTCATTTCCCAATTCCGTTTCTACCCTCCAGAAAAAGAAGTTGTGTGGCAGAATAGCGGGATTACGAATCCGACGCTGAAGGATTTCCCAGGGATTCCTCAGTTGCCACTCAGGATGGAGCTAGTTAATCCGAAGGCTTGAATACGAATACGTCTTTGATCGTTGTGTAAGTCACCGCTCTGCACTATTAGGCTACTACTGGACCAGTACGAGGTGTAACGTTATTCTTTTGAGTGCCTTAACGAAGCTGTGATAATTCTCGCGTCTCCACGCTTGTTTAGACATTATAATCAGGAAAGGAACGAACCGTCTTGTGTTACTTGGTAATCATTCTCACTTTGAAATCGCAAGTTTTGGATCAGGACCGGGACGCCGGCGAGGTAGGTAAGCAGGCGTGGGTCGTGTATGTACTGCGTAGGCTCGGAGTCTCCCGGATTACTGTAATATTCTTTGCTATTCAGGGAGTCTACCTGCTGTTACCACCACACTGCAAAAAGGACTTCATGACATACCTCAATTGCCATCAGTCTATTCTTTTCGAACAGCCTCACAAACACATATAGATGGCACAAGTAAATGCTATCTGCAATTGTGGATGACAAGGATTAGTTTGACAACATAGTGAAAATGCTGAAGGGGAACACTTTGAGAAACCATCCCTGGCTCAAGCTTTGGGTCGCTCTTGCACCACACCTACATATGTATTTCAAAGACAATAGGATGATGAACATATCTATCTCTGCGGATCTAGGGTGTAATACATGTAATATGAGAGATCCAATGAATATAACATGAAGTTCTCTGTGGTTCAATTAGATTTTCCATATTCTGATTTTTTCTTAGAATTGCGCAAACATGTCGGACACGAACTTCCAAAAGGTCTCTAGTACAAATATTGTGTTACTGAGCTTCCAATTAAAATGGATCTGCACAAATGTAGAACATCGAAGGGAAAGTACACTCCACGTTAAATTTTCTTGAAAGATCGCTCAATTTCCTTATCCAGGGCCCAAGAGTATCATATGCACCTGATGGAGGATAGCCTCCGACATTGCGCAGTTTGACTATATCAAACAGAGCTTCTCGTTCTAACCGATGTTGAATCATGAGACAAAACACTGCAGGACTGGATGCGCCAATGTTGAGATGCCTCACGCAAGGAAGGAGAGATCCAGAGGCAAATTCACCAACCAGATCTTGAGGAAGGCTGATTTTAGGGATATTGAGTGTCCTACAATCCTTTAAAATTGACATGAGGTCTATGACATGTTGTACTGGAGGATAAATTGTCAGTCCTGCACAGTAATAAGTAAACTGTTCAAGCTTTGCATCCGAGTGCCTGACAAAGTTGACAATTGCACTCAGCAAATCCATGTCGTCATCTTGTCGGACCATAAGCGTAGTGAGTGCAGGAGTCACAAGGTCAGGGAAGGAGGAGGATATATCCCATGACTTCCATAAATTGATATCCAAGAAAGTCAAATAAGGTAAGGTTGTGCTGGGCTGTGCCGAAAATTGTTCTCCGTTTTCCATCACAATAGAACAGCGCAGGTCCGTAAGATGAGAGCATTTCCTCAGGATGGCATGAAGGCTTCTTAGTTGGACTCGCTCGATTTGGAGTTTTTCAAGGGAGTTCTCAAAGGGATACAATGACAGCATCATAGAAACGGGTACTTCCCCACTGAGAGAAAGAGATCTGAGTTTGGAGAATATATTTTGTTGGAAGTTTTCGAGGATAGTCTGTTCCGGCAAAAGATATCCCCGATGATCGATCTCAAGGCGGGTGAGAGAGGTACACTTGTCTAATGTTGGCATGATTGTGGCAAGGTCCCCGTCCAGGTCTCTCTTGTATTGCCAACAGATCTTGAGTGATTTTAGCTGATTCCATGGAAATTCAAATGAAATGATCATTTTGAGGAATTCGGCTGTCACTTCGAAGGTCAAATCCTCGAGGGATGACATGGAGCGAAAGGGGTTGACGGAGTCCCGAAGCCAAATCCACGTAGGTCGTGTGCAGTCATTCATATCAGTGGTTGATGTACATTTGAAGGAGCGAATCTGATCCCATGGAATATCGGTGAGAAGGAAGTTGGGAGTGTCAGATAAGACAGTCAAGTCTTTGAGGCAGCTCAATTTTCCAAACAAGTCTGCGTATGACCTCGCGTGTAATCCGACATCCGAGCGAGGCTGTCCTAAATCTACCCTCAAACATTGGATATTGGATAGGACTCCTGGTGGAAGTATTTCCATTGAATCTTGCTTCGGAGTCGCTTCAAGGGTCCAGCGAAGCTCACTGATACGTCCAAGGTATGGGATTAAACTCCTGGTCGGGATGGGTGGAGACACATAAAGCCCAATATAACTGGCTTCCGGTAGGATCTCTAACGCACGTGCTATACCTCTTCGTTGAGTTCCAATACTTCGCATCGATGAGTCGAAACACCAGGGCGGTAGGCCGATTGCAATAATTGTCGTCCCCCAGAGTTCAGGCATAGTGCGAGACAACTGTCGCCACTTCCTGCATACTTGGCCTAATGTCCAAGGAACCTCAGATATAGCCAAATCAAACCGAGTTGCGTGATTCTTCCCGCCTTCAAATAGAGAACGGAAAGTATGTCCCAGAATCTCCGGAGGGAGGCGCTTATGGGAAGCAATGGCGATCGAGAGCCTCGAAATATGCTCGGACAGGGGAAGTCTTGATTGGGACTGTAGGGCCCATGTAGCCTCAGACTCGGGATTCTTAAGCATAGCCTGCGCTTTGGAAAGAAGAACTCGTCCACGCGATATCTCCCGAGCTAATAAGAGAGGCTCGTTGGTTATTCCAGCTTCATCTTCCAATCTTTTGATAAAACTGTCGGTCTCTAATGAAGCCATGGTGCTGTCTCGAGCCTGTGTTGACTAAGAGTCCTGGAAGTGAAACGAACAGTCAGGAATGTACGTTAAAGAAGGTTGAATACTCAACCTAGTTTGGATTGGTTGAGATAACAAACCTATCCTGCATTTATGAGGAATTGATTGTTTAAGCTTAAACAATTATACTAGGCGATTGATGGGAGTGGCCAACGGCTCCGCACAACGCCGTGAACCGTTCTTTCCCGGCTGGCTATGAAGAGGAGTCCATGATACAACTTGGAAAGGTTCAATCGAGTTCGAGTGAATTCAGAGAACAAGAGCGGACAAATGATCGATTAATGATCAGCAGATGCTGACGGGGGCGCTAATATTCCGCTGCACGAGTACTTGCAATTTCGTAGCCAGTAAAAACAGGTATTCAAAGGCCAGAGTATAAAGATGGCATTAATTTGCAGAGCTACTAGCACTAGTCTCTTACCGAAAACAGGTCGTTCAAAGCATAATCCATCCAACTCCGTGAATAATTCTCCTGAACTCCACGTTCGACGCGTTTTAATACAGCACCATTGCCCTGACGTACTGCGGCTTGATTGTGATGATGTGAGATCAGAGTCCGGAATCTATCAATCGTATAGATATCTCGTCGTCCACTTCACGGCTATGCAGTTATTGATTGCGTCAATCCATTGTTCGCAGCAGCTACAAATCCTTTTGCCGGACCCTATGTAGAGTTGGGTACCTGGAGGATACTGGCTTTGCACGCCAACGTCACCAATGAGGTACATGATGAGATGAATTAATGGACAATGAGAGTCACTTCGAGAGACTGTTCTGTTCTACATCTCTTATTGCAGATGCCATGAGTGCTTGAACCTGAACCTTCTTAATTTGTTTGATGTCTATAACTGCCCCATGCAAAAGACACTGTTCCAGTGTTGATCTATAAGCATCCATATGTGCTGAGAGGAGCAGTCCCTGACTTGTATCTGGAACCCAATGTATCATATGCTCCTTTACAGAATTCCACCTGCTCCTGACAATTAGACAAGTCAGAAATGCTGCTTTGCAAAATGCCATACCTATCATAATGCCACCTGCACCTGCACCTTATGTTGCTCATGGGATAGCAAATCACCATATTAGACATGAACAGTCACTAGCAGTACTGGAAAAGCAACAAAGGCTAAGATAAATTGCTATGGCTGAACAACAGGAGATGCAACAAGCAGTAGCAGTATTAGAAGAGCAACAAAGGTTGAAACAAGAGCAGGAGAAGCAACAAGTATTGGCTATTCTGAGCCAGGAAAGACAGGAGAGAGAAAGACAGAAAGAAGAGCAATTTGGATCAGAGGTCAGTCAAAGTCTATTTTGAAATGCTACTTTAACTGACAAAGTTTAACAACATATAGATATAAATCCAGAAGATAGGCCTTTGAATGCATCTATGGCTCAAAGGATCTTCCAAGGCTGGGAACAGCAATATTCATCCTTACCTCCTGAAGATGACCTAGAATATGCTGATCCTGGACCTCCAGAACAATTGGATCTCCAGGATGACATAGCTTCAGATGATGACTTGGAAAATGGTGATCCTGCTTTGGATAATCCATTGGGTACTCAAGATGACATACCTTCAGAAGATGACTTGGAGTATGTTGATTCTGTTGAGCAAAGACAAGTAAAATAATTGGAACTTCCCCTGCCTAATCATGCACTGAACTAGCCAATCCTGCTGAGGCTATACCAGCACCTAATCATGCACCACAACTACCCAATCCTGCTGAGCCTATACCAGCAGAAATGCCAAACCCTCCC